>VYZX01015458.1:348704-359687 GCA_013401335.1 Brachypteracias leptosomus
TTGTGGGGAGGGGGGGGCGATCTTCGCACGGTGCTCCCCTCTCTCTCTGAGCCTCCCCTGCTCCCTTCGCCTCCTCTCCCCGCCGGCCCCTGCCTCCTCACCCGCGCCCGCCCTGCCAGCCCCCGGCTGAGCTGCCGGAGCTACGTGAGCGATAGGAGCGGGTTAAAAGACACTTGTGGACGCGGCGCTCTCCCGGGCGGTTTCCCGGGGCGGCCGGGCCGGGCTGCGCCTCCTCCTTCGTTAGCGCGCCCGTAGAACCCGGGGCTGCCCGGGCAGCACCCGCGCTGTCGGGAACTGTGAGGTACAGACAAAACAGCCGACTGAACTTGTGAAATAACAGAAAAATGAAAGGGGAAACTAGAGGAAAGTTGGAGACCAGTCATTTCCTCGTCTAGTGACTACAGCCCTCTGACTGAAGGCTGCGGGCTGTCAGTTGAGGTCAGAGCGACTGTCCAAGAAGTCTGGTAATAACAAGAAATTGCTGCTTTGCACTTTGTAAGCAGCTTTAACCCAAAGATTTTCAAAACCTTTCCAAAACATTGAATGAACTTTTCCTCCCTCTCCCTGAAATGTTCTGGCAAAGAATAAGTTTGTGACTTTCCCTCTGTCTGTATTTTTCAACTTCTGGTCTGCAAACTGTGGGAACATTTTGAACTCCTTAGAAGGGATCAGCGAAAGTGACCAGGAGAAGCCAGGCAGAAAGAGAGCAGGCTTAAATTTGCTGTGCTGGTGCCTATACTGCTGTTGCAAAACTTTGAATTGCCTGAACACTGAAATATGGCTGAAAGCTGTTTTTAGGTTGCTTCAAAATTTCAAATAACTCAAGTGACTGTTGTAGCAGGTGTTTAGAGATAGTCCAGTAGTAAGAAAAAGAAAGAAACTACTGCCATTATTTCTGCTGATGATTCAGCAGAATGTACATACATAATTCTTCATAGGTATCACAGTAGCACAGCTGCATGGCATTGATTTGGATGAGGATGACTGACAGTCCTAACAAGGGACTTGCCACTGGAATTTTTTTGGCCATAGTTTTCACAAGGGAAGACTAAAATTTTCAGGCAGACTTTTAAAGTGTCTTCTACTAACTGTTTGGCAGAACATATTATGAGTAACAGGTGTCTTGATTTATGTTACAGAATTTTTATAAGTTTCCCTAGAAATGGAAAAACTAAGGTAATTAACTGTACAGTTTCAGAAATAAGCACATGCAGGTGACTTGCACTGAATTAATTCTGTTGGGATCAACTCTTGCATTTGCCTTCCTGAAGTGGTATTAATCACAATTTGAACTACTATGGCGATTCCAAACCCTCTCAGGACATGTGATAGATGTTCCAGTTCTGCATTTAGCAGTGTTCCTGAACTGAAGTATTTTATTAGTTGTCTCGCAATATGCTGTGAAACATTTCTGAAATGGAATGGGGAATGGATATGGGGAGAAGATGGAGTTTCATCCATGCAAAGTGCTGTTGGTAGCTGATAAAGCTTGTTCATTTGAGATAGTGTTTAACCCCTTGTGTAGGCTTAAGGGCCTTAATCTCAACAGTCTCATGCTAAAAGCTTCACTACCCTGAAAAGTATACTTGTGAGGGGAGCTGGGGCAATGTTGAGTTATAACCAGAGTCACATTTCAGTGAAGGAAAGTTCTAATTCCAGTAAGAAGAAAACCTGCTGCTACTTCCAAGCTTGGGTTCCGCTCACTAAGCCATATTTCCTCTGCCAAAGTAATCTGTGCAGAACTGATGCTTTTTTTTTTTATTATACTGTACAAACTGTGTAGGATAACAGTTTGCTTAAAGGCTGACATACTTACAATTTTAAAAAGTAAAGATGTCTGAGCATGATCCTGGGGAAAGGGCATAGGAAATGATGAGGTCTTTTGCCTCTGCCACAGACTGAACCTGGTTTTCTGAGCTGAGAGCTTACCAAAGTGCTCTGTTGGGTTCAGCCATCAGATCTTAAGACTTAAGGCACTAAACAGCCATCAAGTGTTGCCTTTTGTTTGGAGTTTCTAGTCCATTACTGTACTTGAATTTGTATATTTAGCACACAGTTCTTCATAGGTGTAGTAATCTGTCCCCAAGGGTACAATGTTTTTAGGACTTAAATATTCCAAAACCATGTGGGAAGTTGGTTATTAACATGACAGTAAAATCGTGCAATACTGAGGCATAGATCTAACAGTACTGTTGTTCTTTTGCTAATAAATTGAGAAAGATGAACTGCACGTGTGTTTATCAGCTTTGGCTATTGTAGACATACCATTATTATCTTAAAGTGGTATTTATTTGGACTGTAGCTGTAGCTTCTGTAATCGTGACTGAGGCTTTTATGCAGCCCATGGGTTGCCTGGAGAAGCACAGAGTCCTTTGAGCTCCTCTGCTTTTCTTGGTCTGGCTGGTTATCTGCTAAAGTCAGCTCTGTTGGGGAACTATGAAGGAATTCATTGCTCTGGAGCCTGCTGCTTTTTTTGTGTCTTGAGGAAGTTTTCCCCAGGAGAAGACAAGCCTCCTTTCTACATTTTGTGGGGGCTTTTTGTTCCATGTTTCTCTGTGTTAGCTCTTCCCTATACCAGCTGTCCTGGCCATGCTGGTTTCCTCAGCTTTAACTTTGGTTATGTCGGTTGTTATCAAGCTGTGGTAGTAGCAGCTACAAGCAGCATAAACTTGACAGGATTGAGCTCTAACCAGAAATAATTAAGCCCAACCTATGATTTCATGGGCAGCTATTAAGACTGAATATATCATTTTCCACTAGCTCCCAGTTTGAATGCACAGTGACCGAAGCATTTACATTATGGTAACTTTCCTAGCAACTTCTTAATAGTATCCAGGCAGTTTCTCAAATCGTTGTCCTGCATGGTAATATCAAACCTTTAGCTGAATAATGAAAAGACAGCAGTTCTCAAAGAATAATGAAATTACAGTGACACTGTATTTGTGCATGTACATTAGATGTCAATTTGATTATTGAATTGAAGTATGCAAAATTTCTAGGAAGAACTTGCGTTACTTCAGCCATCCATTCTTCCTCTGCTAACGTTAGCACACAAGGACAAAGCCAGAAAGTCATCTACTAATTACACCATCTTCTCTCCAACATTGAAATGGGCTGCTTTAATTCACAACTCATTGTTCAATAGCTTTTGTGAGTTCCCTCATTTCTTCATACTAGTCCCTTTTTTCTGACTAGCTTTACACAAGGGTCTTTTGACATCTCTCATGCTTTTCCCCATGATCCACCATTTACTTCCTTCTGAATCTGAGGAAGGTGAACTGCTGACTGCTATTTTTTCTTTTACTTCGTTGCTGATACAATTTTTTCATAAGAAATGGTTTTCTAAAGCATGTGTTTTTTTGTCTGATCATTTCAGAGGTCTATAACTTTTAGGACAAGAAGACCATGCTGAAACTAAAATTCTGAAGCTCAAATTGGTTTCCCAAGCCTACTGGTTTCCCAGATAAGTTTAATTAATGAAACGCCTTCCTTATCCTGATGTATTTCCTTCCCTAGATTAGTTAGCCAGCAGAATGTTGTTCTGCTGGATAGTACTTCTCGGTAATATTTCTTAATATGGCTGCAAGAGTTGCCAAAAAAAAAGCTAGTTATCTACATGTATTTTTGCTCTTCAGAAGTATAAGCAGCAGGGAAGTCCAGGTCTTTCAGTTATTCTCCGTGTGCCCAAGTAATGAGAAAGCTGCAGACAAACAGGCAATCAAGTATTTCCATGGGCATGAAGATATGGCTGTAAGTTTGTGCAGGCAGTTGAATGGGTTTTGCAAGTCAGTTGCATCGATAAGATTTAGGTTTTATTAATGATCTTAAGAGTACATACCTAACTAATTGGCCTGTGCAGGAACTTGGACTACTGTTCTCAAGGACTTGCATTAACTGCTTCTTCTGGCTTGTACAGTAGCAAGCTGGAAAGACCTTCCATGTGACAAACAATAGTATTCTTGGGAGTGTTTTTGACAATGAATCTTTATTTTCACTGCCTGGATGGAGTCTCCATGGCCTTCACTGAAGGCAGTGGATCAAGTTTTGCTGCTCTGCTCTGTTGCCGACTATTTTGTGTGTCCAATTTTGTTTGCATTCTTGTGGTGTTTTAGGTTGTTTGGGCTTGTGATGGTTTTGGGGTTTTTTTAGACAATCAATAGATTTTGATCTATCAGTTGAAAACCTGAGACTGACACCTAGACAGGGCTAGAGCTAAGGTCAAATTATTAATTTTTATTTATTTTATGGAAATCAGGTGCTCAGGCAGGCCTGGGACTTTTGCAAACTCCTCAGAAGACCTCTCATAGCTAAAGCATGGACAGAACTTTTCAATCCAAATCAAAGATTGTAGTGTCTGTTATTTGAAACATCCTTGCAGTTCGGTCTAGTAGGGCTAGATCAGGTTAAGAATCAAGCTGATGAGGAATTTTTAAAACTTCAATTTTGAGCACCTGATTTTTATGGAACAGAATTCAAAACTCCATATTGCCATCCAGTAGAAAACTTGGATTGCTACTCAGGTGCCCACAGAGAACTGCCCGTTCCTGTTCTCACAGAGCTCTGCTAAGCTCGGGCATGTCCAAAGAGGCATGTCTTGAGAGTCAGGTCAGGAACAAAACCACAGATCTTTCATAGATACAGACATCTGTAATATCTTCTCTAAATACTGAAGCTTTGCTGCTGCTGTCATAACTTTATGGCATAACATGGTTAAAGTCCTTTCACAGAGAAAGCTAGACCTGAGTTCAATTACCACTTCAGCATGTTGGGATTTAACCCTGTATCTCCTGCTTTGCTAGGATAGTCCCATCACTACACAGTTTTGACATAACATTGTTTTCTAAGCCCTTACCTATTTCTTTCAGGTTTACTGTTCCTTTATCTTCTGTCTCTTTGTTCGACTGGGAATTTTACGCTATACTGTTTTCTTGTTTTCAGTTCTGTATTATGTGTTTCTGTTTTTATCTTTGCCAGTTTCATGTTTAAAAATGATACTTATGATCCTTTTTTCACTATGAATTGAATATTGCAATGCTATAGATAATGCTGTATTTGTCTCTATACAGCTGAACAGGCCACCCAAGTCTCTAACTTACTGTAGACGTAGTGAGTCTGATTTTCTTTTTCCCCTTACTTTCTGGTGATACTTGTTTCTTTTGTATATGTGTTTCTGAGGAATGAAGGTTCTTGCAAGAAGAAGTGTTCAGAAAATTACTCAATGAACCTTTCTTCATTTCATTTGATGATTCTCAGCCCAGACACCATTGTTGCTCTTCCAGTTCCTTCATTATGGCCCTGTTTTTATGTCAGCTGTTGCAGGAATCCATTCATGCTGGGTTGTTCTGCCAAACACACTTGAAGAGTCAGTTGGGAGAATTTACCCATACAGAGCTGTTTGAACTAAACTCTGTGATTGGCATCTTTACAAATCTGGTATAGATGGTGTTTTGGTAGGTGGATTCTTAGCTTTACTGCATTCTTGCATGATGAACACCACTACTGTCTTAGAGTTCTTCACAGAATATACATATCTTCAGTTCTATCTAATAAATGCCACTGACTTATGAGGACCTCACCAACACATCTGAAAGTCCTGTACTTCACTAGTCTAGCAAAATTAAAGTATCACTGCAAGGATCTGAGCCCGGTAGGTTGTTTGTGGTTTTTTTGTTGTTTTTTTCATTCTTAAACTCTGTAGCATAGAACCTTTGATATATAAAGTTGTTCAGAGCCAAGTCCAAAACAATTTCTGTGATTTGTCCATCTTATTTGATTGCTCTGTTTGGGATTGTGGACTCATTTCTTTAGCTATATTGAAGATTAGTCTTCTTACTTGTGTAGCTAAGAACAGACACAAGGACTCTCTTGCATCAAAATATGAGCTCTGTCATCAGCCACAGAAGAAAAGCAAAGCCATGCAGTGAATCTGCAAATAAAGCAGAGGGTTGCTGTGAAATCCTTGTCAGAGAAACTTCTCTCCACTTCGTTTTTCTTACTATGAATTCTAAGTATTTCAAGGAAAAGCAGTATTGGCTTGTTTGCTGTGCACTCATGGCCTTTATGTGTAACCTTGGCATCAAGATTTTGAGGAAGGTTATTCCTACTGGCTGGCAATCACCTTCAGAACATGAAACTACACCCTTAAGTACACAGGAGACAGGAAAACGCTATCGCTTCGATAATATAATTTAACCAAGCAGCAGTTGCATAAATGGGAACAGGATCTGTCACAAGTCACGTCCTACTCCCTGCTCATGTGGGATTTGGTTTGATACCTAGTGCACAAAAGACATACACAGAAGGCGGGTGTTGTACAGTAGCTGCCAAGAGTGAAATGGTTTTTTCCAAATGTGGATCCTAACATGGAAAGGGAAGTTGAACTTCTCTCAAAACTAGCAGGAAGAGAGCTGCAGCTTAGGTAAATGGTTACCATTACTAATTTTGTGGAGAGTGTCTGCCCTATGCTGAAGTTCTTCGTTGGCTTTGTCAGAGCAACAGTTCTTCAGGAAGTTGTTCAGGCACAACAATGGCTGTAGCCTGTTCTGCAGTGGGGCAAATCCTTCCAGAAAGTGTTAGGAAGAAGGCCTTGTAGATGATCCTTGGAGACATTTCAAAACCTCACATTAGTTAAGATAGTTCTTGCCTTGTTTTCAGCAGTGAAACTGGAAAATAAATTTATAATCCCATCCTAAACCCCCTCTTCTTCCCTCCTTCCACCCCAGTCATTTCTTCGTGTGACCACACTGTGTTTTACTATCCTTTAGCTTCTCCTGTGACTTGAAAGGTTTGCACTGTAAACATAATAACTGAAATTATTCTGGTTATAAATAACAACCTTTTTTGGTTTATTTTTAGCTTGATGCAGCACTTGAGAAGCTGGTGTTGTGTGGAAACAGGGTTGACGAAGCAGATACAGAGGGAGAGGATGCTTTTGGTGGCTTCTCAACTGAAGGAAGTGTTTCACGTATCTTCTCTCTTCTGCACAGACACTTGTTTACTGTCTGCTTATTCCACTTTGACAGAAAAAATGAACCAGTTGCTGGAGGTCATTGATGCACTGAGCTCACAAGAACTATATAATTTATTTGAGTGAGCTTGGTGTGCGTGCATATGCATGATCTTGATTTATGTTTTCTGCTTTTATCAGCTGGAGCTTTATGATGAAGATTGGTCCAACAAAGTTTTTGGCAGTGAATTGCCCCTGGAAAAATGAAGCTGGCTAATAATTACCTGTCTCTGAGGGGGTGTACATCCTTATCAGTGGGCTTAAGTGTGACAAAGCGGTCATCAGCCATGGTACCATACTGATTAACTTATCTGATTCCACTGTCACTAGCTACTGGTTTTGGATTTCAAAAAGAGTGAGGATGGCAGATTCAGACCCAAGGTCACTAGAGCCACAAAAAGCACGAATAAGAATGATCATATTTCCATGGATTTTCATGGTCATTAACATGTTTGCACTGAAAACAGAAGCCATCTCTTATCTATACACGAGAGGAAAGGAGGCCAATGTTCTTCTGCTCAAAGTGCTCCAGGTGTTTGTCCTGTATGGAATTGATTAAACAACTCAATCATCATAACAGTTTCCCAAAACATTCTCTTGTTGAAAACAAACATGAGATTGCTGGTTGATAAGATACACTGTTAAGATACTAATGAATTCATTAGTGTGTGGAGTAAATCTTTAGAGGCTAAAGTGTCTTTTGGCAAGAACGTGAAATATAAATTACCCCTTATCAGTTTCTTTTTTTTTTTATTTAATATAGGTCTAATTTGTTACCATTTTCTGAGCTGAGGAGCTCTGTGACTCATATGTTGTTATTATGCTCTTTTCAGTGCATAAGATCAGTTTACCAGAGGAAAATATATCATATTGAATACAACAGCCTGAGGAAGGTGAGGCTACTGCTCCATATCCCCAGATCAACCAAGGCTGAAGGTGTATTCCCAGCAGGCACACCCACACAGAACACATATATACAGGACATATTTACATATATACATGGCAAGTCACACAGATTAGATGGGCACACTGACAGCCTCATCGTCCCCCTCTCTCTGTCCAGGAGGATGGAGGTCCAATAGTGAGACTGTATATGCATAGAGATATAGATACACAGGCATGTACAAGGTGGAGGATCCTTCCAGCAACTGGGCACAGACACTCAGTCTGCCCAGTAGCTAGTTCCTGCATCCCAGTCTCCCCAGCTGCTGGCAGCTGGATGTATGAGCCCTCAAGGCCATAACCCCACTCCAGTTGCTGGTACAGACCATCACATGTGGCTGGCCAGGACTTCCCAAGTCCCAGTAGCTGCCCACCCTTGTGCTCTTACTCTTAGACATATGCAGGAGCTATCACACCATGAGCAGGCAAGGACTCCCACAGACCCTCCTGTGCTGCTCTGAACTGACAGAGATGAACCTTTGATGGGCCGATAGCTCCTGTAATGGACCTGGGGGTTAACCAGGCTTTCCATCCTGCTGTTGTTCCTCTGAGTAACTCTGTGGTGTGGGAAGGAGCTTCCAGGACTCACAACCCAGCACAGTTTGTGTAGCCATCTATCTGGTAGAGAATGGAATTTTTCCCTGTCTAAAAGCTGTATAGGAATTCAAGGCCCTGGGTGTTTTCTTTGTGGTTTTTTTCCAATGGCTCACTCCTGGAGTGCATTTCTTAGCTTAGGACCTACGCAAGGAAAATTCTGTTTGTTTCACAAGTTATTTCTAAATTAGTGAAACTTTACATGAAGGCTACAGGTCTAAACGGTCCGTTTGTTAGTGGATTTACTGGGAGTAGTGGAGGAGGAATGAGTACAATAAGCACAGTCCAAGCAAACTAGGAGAACACATTCCGTATGACCCCACCCAGTTGTTTTACACCTTTGTCCTTGTTCAAAAAAAAAAAATTATATTCTGGCTTGGTCCGATTTTATATGTATCACTCAAGGTGATAAGTGAAAGGGCATAGGGCACTGGGGAATGAGGCCAGGGAGGAAGGAAAGAAATGAGAGAACATGTGTTTCCTAAAATTGCCTCAGTTTTTTTGTCTAGTCTCTTCAGACAGTAAAAGGAGACCTTGCAATAACTCTGCCTTTCAGTGTACATGTGGGAGAAGATATTTTACATAGTGTGGCAGTATTTCCACCAGCCCTTTGGCTGGTGACATTCACTTGTGTTTGTAAGCTTAAAGATACAAAATACTTCACAGACTTTACAGTTCATGATCAACCTTGGAATTCCCAGCACAAACGCAGTTTCCTACTATAACGTTGTACTAGTACTAGGCACTATTTAAAACAACTCTGTGCTTAGCTACCAGAAGAAAGGATTTCTGTTCTTTTAAAACAGACAAGTCGATGGATCTGCCACTGATTCCCCCCATCGCATTGGGTAGTCCAGGTACACCAGGTTAGGAGCTAATGTGCCCCATTTTGTAATTACAAGCCTACTGACACTGCAGTAGTCACACAGTACACTATTCTTCATCATCTTCAGCTGCTTTTTTTTTTTTTCTCTCCCTGTAGTCACGTTTTGAATCAAAGGAACAGCAACCAAGTCATGGTCCTTATAAATTTTATGGCTGCGTTCTAATCCACGTGAACTGTATCAAAAATTATTGCCCTCTATAAGGATAATTGTAGATGGCTTGACAGCCCTCCTTTATCATCCAAGACTGGAAAGAGAAAGTACTTAATTATTAGTGATGGTGTTATGAATTGATGTTTACTTCACTTTTTTTTTTTTCCTTTAACACCTTCAATTGATAATAGCAGTAAAGGCATAAGACAAGCCTATATCAGTCAGATAAAGAATTGCTAACTCCTTAAGTCTTTTACATATAGGTTTTAACTACTTCAGCTCAGCTCTTATCTGGCTGATAAGATTAATGGCAGTGTTTCCTACAGCTTTTTTAATATTCTTGCTGTGAAGTTCAAAGGTTGTCCGAGAGCAGTATTCCACTATTAAGACTCAGGTGCCCAGTGATTGACTTTCTGTTCCTTTGTCTAAAGATCTAGGAGTTTTCAGAAATCATAGCGGTAAGCTTGGTCTTCATGAAAATGACAGTACCTGCTTTTGCTCTTCCTCGAGCATGCTGGGGGTGAAGGGCAAGGCTGAATTTCCAAGCCTTGGAAATCTCTGTTGTCAGTTTGTCATACTGCTACTCAGCAAACACTTGGAGAGACGCTTCAACCAGTCACAAATTGTTGCTGTTTTGCTGCTTTATGAACATAGTGTTTCATCTGTTGTAAACACAAACATCTCAATCCTTGTGCTGTATGTGCTTTTGCAAATGAAATGGATGATAGTAAAGACTTCAGTCTTTATTGTATAATCTACAGCTTAGTATTCAAAATGATCATTAGAGAACATTGTTATGTAGGGCTGTTAAGATGAAGTTGGTGACATAGAATTATTTAGGTTGGAAAAGACTTTTGAGTCCAACCCTTTACCCAGCACTGCCAAGTCCACCACTAAACCATGTCCCTCAGCACCACATTTGCATGTCTTTTAAATACCTCCAGGGATGGTGACTCCACCACTGCCCTGAGCAGCCTATCCTGATATTTGACAACCCTTTTGGTGAAGAAATTTTTCTAATATCTAATCTAAACCTCCCATGGCATAACTTGATGCCATTTCTTCTTGTCCTATTGCTTACTACTTTGCAGAAGAGAACAACCCCTACCTTTCTGCAACATCCTTTCAGGTAGTTGTAGAGAGGGAGAAGGTGTCCCCTGAGCCTCCTTTTCTCCAGGCTAAACAACCTCAGTCCTCTCAGCATCTCCTCAGAAGACTTGTTTTCTAAATCCTTCTCTGGCTTTGGTGCCCTTCTTTGGACACAGTCCAGCACCTCAGTGTCTTTCTTGTGGTGAGGGGCCCAAAACTGAACACAGTATTCAAGATGGGGTCTCACCAGTGCTGGGCACAGGAGAACAATTACTTCCCTGCTCCTGCTGGCTACACTGTTTCTGATTTTGGCCA
>VYZX01015458.1:359814-495227 GCA_013401335.1 Brachypteracias leptosomus
TGCCCAATCCCCCCAGGTCCTTTCCCCCCAGGCAGCTCCCCAGCCACTCTCCCCCAAGCCTGTAGTGCTGCATGGGGTTGTAACCCAAGTAAAGGATCTGGCACTTGGCCTTGTATCTCATACCACTGACTTTGTCCCATTGATCCAGCCTGTATAGATCTCTGTAGAGCCTCCCTACCTTCAAGCAGATCAACACTTCCTGCCAACTTGATGTTGTCTGCAGATTTACTGAGGATACCCTCAATCCCCTCATCCAGATTGCTGATAAAAGAGAACAGGCCCCAGTACTGAGGCCTGAGGAGCACTGCTTGTGACCAGCTACCAGCTGGATTTAGCTCCATTCACCACCACTCTTTGGGCCAGCCATTCAGCCAGTTTTTTATCCAGTGAAGCATATACCCATCCAAGCCATGAGCAGCCAGTTTCTCCAGGAGAATGCTATGGAAAATGGTGTCAGAGGCTTTACACAAGTCCAGGTCAACAACATCCACAGCCTTTCCCTCATCCACTAAGCGGGTCACCTTGTTATGGAAGGAGATCAGGCTAGTCAAGCAGGACCTGCCTGTCTTAACCTTCCTTGGTTGTACTGTATGTGCCTCTTGATGGCACTAAAGGTGATCTGTTCCATAACCTTCCCTGGCACTGAGGTCAGACTGACAGGCCTGTAGTTACCAGGTTCCTCCTTTTGGCCCTTCTTGTGGTTGAGTGTCACATTTGCTGATCTGACACAGAATACAGAAAATGATGCATGCAGCTATAATTTTGGGGTAGATTTAGTGCCTCTTCTAATGGCATGTGATTTGTTCTCTATGTTCTGGGATCTACTGTGAACCACAGCTAAACACAAGAATTCTATCATCCTCCCTCAGGTTTACTTTTGCGTCAGATGGTTCTAATGATTTGCTGCACTAGAACTTCCTTGTTCAAACAGAATCAGAAATGTTTAATCTATGGTTTAAAAACCTTCAGACTGAGTGATGGTGAAACTTAGGTTGTGACCTCTGGTAGTATTGCCATCATCTGGATAACTGATGTAGAGTCGATCTCTGTTCACTTAGATACATCTGTGTCATTTATTTCCCCATGACAAACAGAGGCAGGACTGAACTTCTCTGGTTCTGTGTATACTCGTAGTACCTGGAAGAATCTGGGCGTATGTACAGGAATGAGAAAGGAATCAGAGATCTTAAGACCTCTCCACATCTAGATTTACATTACAAACTTTTGTGGCTCTTCCAAACATTAACCAATCTACTTGAAGCTTAAACTTGAATGTGGGAAGTATGTATCCCAATCAGGACCTGAATTGTTTGGGGTTAGCAGGGGATTGTTTTGTGTTGTTGTGTCTTTTGGAACAGGAAGAAGGGCTGCATGTTTTTAAAACCTTAGATATAAGTGTTTTGATAATAATACTCTCATTTTATTGGAAGAGTTTGGCCCAAACCAAGCCTGTGAACTGATTTGGTTTGTGCCTTTTGCATGCAGCTGTGGTTTTTGTTTGTTCTGATTTGTTTGAGTGGGTTTTCTGTTTAAGACCGATTAAAATTGCTTCTTAATTTGTAAATGAGGCTGTTGTTGCCAGAACACACCAATTAATTACTGGAAAAGATACATTTCATGTGAATAACGACATAAAGGACCTTTACACACTCAGAGTGGTTGAAGGGACCTCTACAGGTCATAGAGTACAACTCTGCTCAAGCAGACTCACCTAGAGCAGGTTGCCCAAAACCATATCCAGTCAGGATATGAATATCTCCAAGGATGGAAATTCCACAATCTCTGTGGGCAACCTGTTCCAGTGTTTGATCATGCTTGCAGTATTTATTTTTTGTCCTTGTGTTTAAACAGAATTTATTGTATTTCAGTTTGTGTCCATTGCCTGTTTAATCCCTGTCACATCAGGTATGTATGTCCGTTGATTTCCAATCTCCCCTCCTGCCCTCTTCAGGCTGAACAATCCCAACTTTCTCAGAAAATCCTTATGTCAGGTGCTTCAGTTTCTTAATCATCTTTGTGGCTCTTTGCTAGATCCTCTCCAGGATGCCCATGTCTTTCTTGCACTGGTGTGCCCAGAACTGGACCCATGTGCCTCACCAGTGCTGAGGAGAGGGGAAGAATCCCCTCCCCAGCCTGCTGGCTGTGCTTTGCATTAACACAGCCCAGGGTGCTGCTGGTCTTCTTTGCCAGAAGACATGTTGCTGCCTTATATTCAAATTTTTTGTCCACTGGGACCCACAGGTCTTTTTCTGCACAGCTGCTTTCCAGATTGAATCCCCAGTGTTTACAGTTGCATGGGGCTGTTTCTCCCAGGTGCAGGCCTTTGTGCTTCCCTGTGTTGAACTTTGGGAGGTTCCTGTCTGCTCATATCTCTAGCCTGCCAAGGTACTTCTGAATGACAGCATAACCATCTGGTGCATGAACCAGTCTCTTCGGTTTTGTATCGTCTGCCAGCTTGCTGAAGGTGCACTCTGTCCTATAATTGGGGTCATTAATGAGTACATTAAATTATATTGGCCCAAGGCATCAACATCTGGGGTGCTCCAGTAGTGACTGAACTCCAGCTGGACTTCATGCTGCTAATCGCAATCCTTTGAGCCTGGGGGTTCAGCCAGTTTTCTGTCTGCCTGTCTGTTTAGCTAACCCATACTTCATCAGCTCTCTTTAAAGATGCTGTGGGAGACAAAGCCTTACAAAACCTTGAAAAATGCAAGATAAAGAATATCACTGACACTCCCTTTTCCACCAAACCAGTCATCTTGTCATAAAAGGCTATCAAGTCAATGAGGCATGGGGTTTTTTCCCTTCATAAATCCATGCTGACTATTCTCAATCACCTTCTTGTCCTTAACATGTCTGAAAATTATTTCCAGGGTTACTTCTTCCGTCACCTTGCCAGAGTTCAAGGTGATGCTGACCAACCTGTAGTTGTCTAAGTCCTTCTTCTTACCCATCTTGAAAGCAGGAGTTACACTGGCTTTCTTCCAGTTCTTAGGAACCTCCCCAGTTGTCATGACCTTTCCAAGGTCATACTCACCATCGAGAGTGGCCTCACAACGACACTGGCCAGCTCTGTCAACCCATGTATGTCCTAACAGGTCCCATGGACTTGTGTCTGTCCAGTCTGCTTAAATATTCCCTTACCTGTACCTTTTGATTTGTTTTCCTTGCTGGTCTCAGGAGTTGGGATTGCTGAACGCTGATCTTACCAGTAAAGTCTGAGGCAAAGCTCATCTTTCACAATGTCTTTTGTCACTTTTTCAGTATAGAGTCCACATTTTCAGTATAAAGTCCACATTTTCTGTTGTCTTCCTCTTGCTACTGATATATCTGTAGAAGCCCTTCTTGTTGCCATTTATGCCCTCCAGATTCAGCTCTAGGTGGACTTTGGCTCAATATTCTTCCTGCACCATCTGTCCTTGCTGCCACTTCTCATATGCTTCTGTTTTGTGTATAAGTTTTATCAGGAGCTCCTTGTTCATCTACACAGGCCTCCTACCAGTCTTGCTTGAACTTCTGTTACTTCTTGAGTCTGGAGAAGGTAATCCTTAAAAATCAGCCAGCTCTCCTGGACCCTTTTTATCTTCAAGACCATATCCCATGGGATTCCTATACACAGGTCCCTGAACAGGTCAAAGTCTGCGCTCCTGAAGCTTGGAGCTGTAAACCTGCTGTATGTCATGTTTCTCTCAGGATCCTGAACTCCACCATCTCGTGGTCACGGCAGCCAAGGCTGCCCCCAGACTTCATATTCCTGAGCAGTTCTTCCTTCTTTATAAAAGTGTCAGGTCCAGCAGAGCATGTCTCCTTGTCAGCTTCTTCATCACCTGTGGCAGGAAGCTATCACCACTGCACCTCAAAAGGCTCCTGGATTGCTTGTGCCTTGCTGTGTTGCCCTTCCAGCAGACATTAGAGTGGTTAAACTTTTGATTTCACTGGACAGAAGTTAATACTCTAGGATTCATGAGTAACTCACTGTCTGTGACAGGGCAAGATGTGAAGTAGGAAGTGGTATTTGTGGGTATGTAGACACTGACGTGGAAAAAACATGCTAGAGATGTTAGTTATCAAACATACAGCTTAATATTAACAGCATTGCTGTAAATATGAAATAAGATACAAGAGAATGCTCCAGGGAGACCTTATAGCAGCCTTGCAGTACCTAGAGGGGGCCTACAAGAAAGCTTGAGAGGGACTTGTTACAAGGGCATGTAGTGATAGGAGAAGGGGTGATGGCTTTAAGCTGAAAGAGGGTAGAGGTAGATGAAATTTAAGGAAGAAATTCTTCACTATAAGGATTATGAGGAACAGGAACAGGTTGCCCAGAGAACCTGTGGATGTCCCCATCCCTGGAAGTGTTGAAGGCCAGGTTGAATGGGGCTTTGAGCAACCTGGTCTAGTGAAAGGTGCCCTTGTCCCTGGCAGGGGCGTTGGAACTAGATGATCTTTAAGGTCCCTTCCAACTCAAGCCATTCTATGTTTCTATGTGATAATATGGAGACAAAAAGAAAGCCAGGGGGCTGCTCAGATGGGATTTGCTGGTAGAACAATCCCATTCTAATGCTGACTGGATCTAAATCTGCAGGTAAGGGGAAAAAAATTATAATGCCAAAAGTTACAGTTTGCTAAACAACACAAAAGAAAATAGTCCTCAAATGTCATTTGGGCTTCTCAGTGAATTAAAAGTATGGAAAGATGTGAAAGAATCTTCAGATGTGTTCAGGAGTACAAAGGTAACAAGCTCTGATAGTACCCTTAATATGATACTGTTCTTACAGGTTTTAGATATCTTCACATGATAAACACTGAAGTAAATCTCGAATATGGTATAAATAAAAAATCGTAATTTTGGTAGAAGTATCCTTTTGTGATTGACTGTGTAGGGAAAATGCTGCTCATGAAGTAATGAGAGCTGAAGAGATGCCAGGCTGTGTCTGTCCTAGGAGACAGAAAACAGTGAGCCCCCGAGTGGAAAATTCCAGCACCTTCATCAGTGGAGCCTGGAGGTAGCAATACTGGTATTTTGCTGCTGGGCAGACTGTATTTGCTGAATCAGAACATTGGACCAATCATGGTTATCTTTGTCTGAGTGTTTAGGTAGCAATTTGTTTAATTTCTCTGTGGTAACCCTTTTCCAGGAAAGCATCGATGCACAGTGAGAAACTGAACTCCCCTGGCTTAGCTGCCTTGGTTGAAGGCAAACACATGCTTAAGTGACTTGCTGGACTTGAGCCCAAGGGCCTTGCTCCCAACGATGGCTGCTCCCCATGGTGCTCACATTCCACCATCAGATGTAGCCTCTCTGCCCAACAATAGATCAGTCCTGTCGTTTTGCTCACAATCTGGAGCTGTGTTTCACACCCTGTATTTCTGGAAGCAGCCAACATGGGGTAAAAGACTTAATGGGGTATCTCCTAAACGTGTTGTGGTGCTTATGGCACTGAAGCAAACAGACAAATAGATGTTTACAAACCTTCTGACTAGTTTTACAATGTTGTATATCTCCTGACTCCTGGTTTAGTGGGTGCAGAACTGAGGATAGCAGCCAGTGGCACATCCATTGAAAGAGTAAATTTTTGCAAGTGGTGAGTTTTGCATCCTTGAGATGCTGTTGGGAAAAGAAGCCTCTGAAATGGAGGAGAAAGCAGGTGGGTGGATGCAGGAAGCAACTGGCTATCTGGAAGAAGGGGCTTTCTCTGTGTTAAAATTGGAGTTTTGTCTTTTGGAGATAGACATAACAGCTTGTGAGTAAGCAGGAAGTACCTCAGCAATAAAGTAATCTCCCTCTGACACTGGCGTTTTCTGTAAAAACTGAGGAGCAAAAATCCAGATAAGCATGAGTGTAACTTTTGGGTTTTGTTTCTGCAGTTATTTACAGAGTAACTAATGCAAAAGCTTTCTTTGCCTAAGTGAAGCATAAATTGGTGGCTTCCCTATAGTGAAGGTTGTGGATGTGGTTTACTTACTGCTGTTATGGGCTGTCTAATTAGCGCTTCTAAATTGCACTCAGAGTTCTTGTCTCTAGCTTGTCCTGATATGTTCTTTGAAAGGAAATGCCAAATATGAGGTTACAAAAGTAACCAAACATACTTTGTTCACAAACAGGTTTTTCAGTGGAGACTGTGGAACTGTTCTTCCTTGACTCCTGCTTCTGAGATCAACTATGGAACATGCTCAAGAACATGAAGCATGTCTTGAGCAAACCCAAAGGTATTATGTGGAGAGACCAATATACAACCAAGAGCTCTTGCAAGGACAGCTGCACAGACGAGAAAGAACAGCACAGCCTTTAAGGCAGAAGATTGCACATGCTTGTCGGTGAGGCTTTTTGTCTTATGTTTATTTTTTTGGTTAGAAATATTCTGATTCTTAATTGATTCATGCACAGATTGTAATCTCTTCAAAGAAACCTAAAAGATAAAAGCACTACTTTGATTAGTCAGCAAGACTGTGGTGAAGTTGTATATGGGTTTTTATATGTTGATATATATATTACAAAATGTTGGATGAATTAGTTGAATTACATTCATTAAAGGGCAAAGGAAGAATATGCAGCATAGGAATATGGAGTATTAGTCAAATCATGTGATATGAATTCATAAGACCCAGAAAAATATCTGTCCTTTTTATGTGGAAATACTTAATAGCCAAATTTGTGTTCCACATGATCCTTTCACGGAAGAAGAATGGAGATGTAGGACAGCTGTGTGGAAATCTAAATTATTTGTCTAATAAGAATTTAATAGAGGCATTCTGTAGTTTTTAACTGACTGCCTTGGAATCTGAGTATCATCTGGTTAGGAAGTATCTTTAACTGTGCAACTCTAGCTCTGTGGTACCAGAGGATAGAAGAGAAACTTATTCTAGTTAAGTTCTCATTAGCTTTACATTTATCCATGCTTCATTTGCAGAATTGATTCAATTTTTTGCTAGAACCTTGTTCTGCAAGAAAACAAACTATTTCTGCTTGTCTGTAAAATATTCCTATTTACATGATTTGGCATTTGGAGATTTGTTTTGATTAACTGAATGACTATTCTAATGGTAATGGCACCTAATTCCATCTCAAAACCTTATCTGTCATGAATGAAGAATATGTGGATCAAAATTCTCCTGAGCTGTGGCTTCTTGTGATTCAGTCTGCTTAAATATGGAGAAGTGTGGATGACTCTAGTTCATCTCTCACTTGTAGCAATAAGCTTCTTCATTCTGCAGCGTAGCCCCATGAGAATTCAGGAACGTTAACAAACCTTTGCAGTTCCCCTGTGCAGAAAAGCATTTATATGATCCCAGTGTTACATTTTTACCCAAGGTTAAATCACAGTACAAGCGAAGTATGATGCATGGCAGTACTGGATAGAGATATTTATTTCCTGACTCTGTTCATTTGTCATGAGTCAGGGTTTCAAAAGGTTAATAACTCTCCTAAGAGACACGAGGATCAGTGTTGCTGGCTTCAGTGGCCTTCCTTCCAGGCTAAAGAAGGGTTCTGTTCTCAAATAGCCTTAAAGTTAACCTATCAGTATCAGTCATAGCAACAAGCATTAGTAAAAAAATTTTTTTTTTAAAAAGCATAATATTATAAACTGTTATAATCAAAAAAGTATAAAGCACACAAATAGTAAATAAAAATATAAAAGCATTGCAAAGTACTTTGAGCACAAACCACCATCAGAAAACAAGTTATCCTCGGGGGATTTTTTCTAGGAATGATCTCAGCAAAAAGAGTTGTGTCACTGCTCAATCGTCCATGGACTTGAACAGTTTCACTTCCCACTGATTTCCAGCCTCACAAGACTGTGATTCTCATCTCCAGTTCCATAAGGTTTGTGAGCAGCAACCAACATGTGATAAAGGGCTAAATTAACTGGAGTCATAGTTGTTTGTGCTTAAGCTTTGTCCAGACATTACTGTCATCAGGGATCTGAGCCAGCCTTTAATGGAGCTGTTTCCCTCCTAGGGATGAAACATAGTTTTTTTGATCTGTCTGTCCCATGGTAGTGTCTGACTTTTTCTTTCTGCTTTGTATTTTCAGTTGTTCTTCTAAGAAAGCCAAGTCTCATCTTTACAGTTTCTTACCAATTTTAAGATGGCTTCCCCGTTACCCAGTGAAGGAGTACTTACTAGGAGACATTATCTCAGGTATAAGCACTGGAGTTATGCAGCTTCCTCAAGGTGAGGCTCTCTCTGAATTTATTTATCCTCTTCTTGGCTTTTTCTGCATGTGCTTTTGACAGAATCACAGAATCACGTGGTAGTGAGTCGTCATGGTAGTGCTTTGCTTCCTGAGCAGGTGCTTGTGAGAATAGGACATGTATTTCAGGGCTGTGTGGAGATCACTACAGCATTCTGGAGACCAACCTGTAATGATGATTCCCTTAAAACTGCAAGTTATTGATACACAGCAGACTCTGAAAGAAGCTTACCTCTCTGATCAGTACCAACAGCTCTTGATGACAGAACAACTTCTCACCACTTAAGTACATGCCTAAAGCTTTGCTGAATCCATCCAATTATTTTCTGATCTTGTCATCCTGAAAGTTGTAGCAAATTTCCTGCAGAGGGTAGCAGTATATAATAGACATATAGACATAAAGTTTCAGGAGAGTAACTTTGCAAAGTAACCAAACTCAATTCAACCAGGGAATAATGTGTGAAAAAGAAGAGACAGATCCTTCTTTTAGGGCTACAAGTCACCAGTTCAAGCTGGAACCATAGTAGTGGGCAATGATTAACATGGTAGAAATAAATAAAACATATCTTCTTTAACAATACTGCAAATCTGTGGAATTTCTGTTAAGTTACTTGGAAGTTTCACCCCAAGTGGAGCCTGACCCTGAAGCAGGAGCAGGTTCTGTGGAAGATGAAGAGAAAGCCAGTGTTCACTGTTCTATTCTGCTCTTGATGACTGGACCAGTGGGATCTTTTGTTCAGCCTGACACCTTGCTATCAGCAACTTCAGAACTGCTGTGGGGTTAGAAAGGGACAGCATTTTTACAGCAGTATCATTATGGGATGCCATCATGGCTGTGAGAATGGCAGCTTCACAACAGCTGCCACACTCTCAGTAGATTTCCCCAAGAAGTCTTGGTGTACAGAGAATTCTTGAATTCGTGCAGAGCCTGGTCCAGAGGAGTCCTCATGCTGAGAGTAATATAATTAAGCATAAATAAGTTTACTTGCCTTTTGGCCTATTTTGTATTTCTACCTCATTTGTTCCACTTTAGATTGAGGCAGGTCTAAAGAATTAGTCTGTAAATTCAGGAAGCCTGGATTTGAATAGGCAGTAACCCACTAAAGCAGTGGAATATCCTAACTTAGTCTGTGCAGTTGACTTCTTTATTTCTGTAGCTTCCCGATTTTGTGCAATTTTTTATAATTAAGGACATTTTTTCTTACACAAATATAAATATGAACTCATCTTAAACTGGTAAGTAATGTGGTTAACTGTCAGGCAAACCTGTCATATACTAGGCACAAACATGACCGGTTGTATACTGCAGCACAGTTTATGTGATAACCAGATAAGGACACTAAAATTTAAGTGGTCAGCAGTGAACTTTATACTTAATTTTGTGACTTTGTTTAAAACTAAACATTATTCTTTCCTTCAGTGACTGCAGACACATCCTTGAGCTGCTCCTAATCTTTTTTTTTCTAAAAAGACAAAGGCTGAACTTTTCTTTTTCTGGAAGGGATGTAATTATAGCAAGCATGAGTTCAAAGAGGTCTGGGAATCATTCCAGGCAGGGAATGACCAGGGTGTTTAAGCTATGAACTCCTGTCATGTCAATATCTCTTAGTTTCCCTGGCACCGACAGCCTTCAGAAAAGCCAGTAAAAATGAAAAGGAAGATGAATAGAAGGGTATTCAGATCAGGAACTTCACATAGACCCACCCTCCTGGTTTTTAAACCACTGGTTTTCAGTTCTGGTCACTTGTGCTGTTAAGTTCATCACCATATTAAAGGCCACACTGTTACAGTACAGGATGTTCTGCTGATACACTTAGCATGAGAGATGGGCCCTGGGGCAGAGAATATATGTGGGATGAGTTTCAGAAGTGCTTAATGAAAAGCTCATTGCTGCAAGAGAATGAACAGTATCATCCATCCAGGACTCAGACATTGCTTAGGGCATGAACAAGGCCATGTGAGCTACTAACACTGCACAACAGTGCTTGGGGGACACAGAAGATCCCTTCCTGGTTTTGTTCTTTTGTTGTAACCTCTCAATTTAAAAATAAATTAACAGAGAGAGGTGTTTTTGATTATCACTATCTCTCCATGGTGGGTGAACCATTGCTTACAAAAAATTTGCACCAGACCATTGACCTTTTCAGTCTTAATTTGGACTAGACTGCCCAAGTGTGGTAGGAACACACAGCTTCCTGAGGTGTCAGGAGTCTGCACTTGTGAAGGTGAAGAACCCAGCCAAGCCGGGATATGTTTTCTTTTCGAGGCCTGTTTGTTCAGTTCTGGTGTCTAATTCTCATTAACACAAGCTGTGTAAAATACGGATTTTGCTGGTACTGCTTGGGACAGTTATGCACCATATCACATGGTGCACATGACTGGCTTGTGAGCCTGGTTCCATAAGAAGCACACACTTGGTCATGCAGAAGGGAAGCACTGTGGGAGGTGTCCCTCCCTGGTGTCCCTTAGAGCTGTTCCCCCACAGCTCCATGGCCCTGCTCGCCAGTCCCCACTGCAAATAGGAGTGGTGTGGATTGTACTTCCACTGTGTGGAACCAGGCAGGGCTTAATAACAGAAAGGACTTCATTTTGGGGAAGAATACCAGGCTGTATAAGCTCTGTGACCTTACAGATTGTAAGCAATGATTCTCTGCTTATTTTACATTTTGGGGCATGTTTTTGTTCACATGTTCCGGGGTGAGGGAGGAGAGAAGTTTTTAGTCAGTCATAGATTACCATGAAGAACATGTATGATGAAAAAAGGAGAAGAATCAAACGTGTCTCACTGGCTATGGGATTTTGGGTGTTTCTGCTTACAGTCTTTGATAAATGAAAGTGAAAGCCACAAAAAGTGTTTGTTGACCATTAAGAAGTACTTCCAGCCACAAAGGAAAAACAACAAATGCACCGGTGCACAGATGTACATGCGGGCATGCACGCAAGCACCTGCAGTGCCTGTAATTAGAAACTCCTGGTTTCCTGACTCAAACCGTCAGGTTTCTAGGCACTGCCCTACAGCATTGTACATATTAAAGAGTATTCCCTGCAAGACTTCTTGTTTTTTAAACCTGTGATACGTCACTTGGTTTCGTATAAGACGAGTTCAGTTTTAGTAGGCTTAAATCCTTTTGCTTCAAATGGTTTCATTCTGTTGTTTGCCTAACACACATATTTATGTCTGTTTTCTAGGTTTAGCCTATGCTTTGCTGGCAGCTGTTCCCCCAGTATTTGGCCTATATTCTTCATTTTATCCTGTCTTTCTGTATACTTTTTTTGGAACCTCCAGGCACATATCAATAGGTATGGGTAACAAAGTCTCTGTGTGTGCATGTGTTTCATAAAGTTGTAATAAATAAGTATGGAGAAACAGAAAGTGTGGTTGTTTTCCATAAATTCAAATTTAAGTGAATAGGAGAAACACAAAGTGTGACAAACATTAGCAGAATTCTTTATTGTTAACTTATCCGTCCTACTTAGGAGGGAATAGAAGAGCATGGATTAGGTCTAGAAATGTGTGCTGTGAACTCCTGAACTATGATTTTGTGGCTGCAGTCAGCTGTCTCTGTGGCCAGAATGAATCTTTATTTGCATAATAGAAACTGAGATAGAAAAAAAATAATAATAATGTTTACTTACTGTAGAGGTTTATGCTCACCATCTAACTCACTTTAATGGTGCTGAATACTGGAGCAGATTTTGGGACTAAACAATACAATACTTAGGTAGAAAACTCTGTTGCAGTTTAATTCCAGATATCACTTAATAAGAACCACTCCTAAAAAAAATCTGCCAGCATTTTTACCAATTATTTTTCTCTTGCTTTTATTTCAGGCACCTTTGCTGTGATTAGTATGATGGTTGGTGGTGTTGCTGTGAGACAAGTGCCTGATGAAATTGCTTCTGTAGACCATAATTCTACTAATGTTACAGATTTCCTTGACTATTACCATGCAAGGGACACCAAGAGGGTACAGGTGGCAGTGACTCTTGCCTTTCTTTCAGGAATTATCCAGGTATGTGCTTGTAGTTTGCTGTAAGGGCAAGTTCAGATGCTTGCAGTTGCAAGGGGGTTTGGGTCATGGTGGATCCTCTGTCAATGGACTTGTTCTTCACCACTGCCCTGTGTAGAATACAGGCTGCTTCAAGGCAGCCACATAACAAAGTGGGGAGGGATACATTGGAGGCAAGTCTTTGTCTGGCATCTTGGCTTGACTGGGAAAAATGGGACCTCCTCTTTCATTTTTTTCCTATCCCATCAGAAAAACTTGAACCTTGTATTCTCTAATTTGTCTGTAAATGCAAACGCACACACGTTTCCCATATCCCACATTGCACCTGCCAGTGACATGGAAGTTTGGTGCACTGATGGCTGCTTACTGAACTATGGCTTTAGAAAGGCCAACTTCAGGCTTGGACATTGAGGTAAGAAGAGGTGTCCTGTGGCCCGTCTGCTGAATAGTGCTGATGTTCAGACTACAGTGGGAGTCACACGGTTAACGTTCCTCTTCTTCATTAGTTGTGTTTAGGTCTCCTTCGGTTTGGATTTGTAGCCATCTATCTAACGGAACCTCTGGTGCGAGGATTTACTACTGCTGCTGCCGTTCATGTCTTCACTTCTCAGTTGAAGTATCTCCTTGGCATTAAGACTAGCCGGTACAGTGGGCCCCTCTCAGTTGTATATGTGAGTAACTGCTTTTACTGAACGTGCAAATTCTGCATGGTCTGGATCTAGTACTTCAGACTTTTCCTTTTTTTCCTTTTTAATTATTATTTTGGCACCAAGTAGCATAATGCTTCAGTATTCAAAACTTGGTATGACGTCTTTAAGTCCCACAGCAATATATGAGCATCTTAAAGTGCAGCTTGGGTGCTACTCAATAGATCAGCAGGTGGGCAGATTTTAGGATTCTGCTAACTGTAGTTTTGTAATATGAACAGATAGTGTTCATTGAAGCAAGTCTCTTGTACATTGTAGGAAAGTGTGCTACTAAAATGCTTCACTGTAGACCAAACTTGTTTTGCAAAGCTAGGAAATATTATTCTCAGAACCTTGCCCAGTCTGTGCTTCTCTAAATTCACACACAATTCCTGATGGCAGTATTCTTCGTTTCCTGTCTGTAAGCTGGTTTGTGGTGTGGTTTGACACAAAATGCTGTGTCATAAATGTACTGATTCTTTAGAGTAGCAGGAAAAACTTATTTTGAAGTAAGGACACTCAGTGTAAAACATTGCTATTTTTCAAAGGCCCTAAGCATTAAAACTGATTGTTCAGAGCATGTAGGGATCCGGTATTGGACATAGCTCATGGCCTAATCTTCCACTCTCCTTCTGTCTAACACAGAGGACAGAAGAAAAGCCATGCAGTGTAAAGCTATGATTTGGTTAGTATGACTTGAGTAAAACCAAAAGCTCTTGTTCAATTGAATTTAAAATTGACAGCTGTGCTCTGAAAAAAATGTAATGGATCCCATGCAGCAAGTGCTTTGCTTAAAGGGACATTTCTAATTGAAATCACAACCAAAGTTTTTAAGTTTATATGAGCGTTACTTTTCTTATTGTCATGAACAAGCAGAGTTGAAATGCATCTGAATCTGATTTGCCTGCCAGTCTAGGAAGATCTAAGTTGTTACCACAAAATCAGAGCTCTGACATTTTGCAGACAAGAGCTCCTGAGTGGAAGAATAGGCTACATGGAGGCTATAGAAAATACTTTGTGGGAATCTTCCTTGTATTTTTGTGCAGAGAAAACAAACCTTTTGGAAACAAGGCTGCACTAATGATTAATACCTAAATTTGCTGTTTAGTTCACTAGTCCAGAAACCAGACATACTAGCTGCCAACAAGTAGGAGATAAAGTATACATTCAAGCTGTACTACCAGGAGATCTTGAATGTATAATACCCTTATAGTTGCTGTAATTTTCCTTCTGTCTAAAAAAAGAGTATGTACATCTTCTTTCAAAGACCTCTCCAGAAGTCATTTATTTATTTTTAACTTTTTTTAAATGCAGTGGAAGAAGGAGTTATTGGTAGGAGAATCATTTACCCTCTAGCAGCTTGTGTGTTCCAGCAAGCTTTCTTTCCTAACACCTTTTTACTAGTGTTTTCAACTAAAAGATATTTGGAATAATGGCCAGTTCAGCAGTGTTGCAAGATCACTGTTATTTAATCATACTGCTATGGTAACCTCAATGGTTGTATCACCAGCTTTAGAATGTTTTAGAATAGTTTATGCAGCTCTAAGTAGATGTGACTTGCCAAAGAATATTTGAAAGCATTAGGAGTTTGCAGTTATTGCTTGTAGGTAGCTGCCAGTATGAAATATGTGTGAAAATGTTGAGGATAAAAGATGTGGTTTAGTTTAGACTTTTTCCCCCGTGATCATTTTTTCTCCACATTTTGGCCCCATTTGAGGAAGACTTGTTGTAAGTGACTGCAAGTGCATCTCCCTCACTGAGACACTCTAAATTTCTGTGTGTTGTGGAACAGTGGGGATTTTGGTGAGGCACTGGTTCATTATGGTTATAAATGCAGAATAAAAACACAGCTGAACAGCAGTGTACAATTTGTTCTTTTGTGGCAAATCCTCATGAAGATTATCTTTTCTTAGGAATAATTATGATACTTCTGTTGTGTTACAGAGCATAGTTGCTGTGCTTTCAAAAATAACAACGACCAATATTGCCGCGTTGATTGTTGGATTAACCTGCATTGTTCTATTGTTGATTGGCAAGGAAATCAATCTCCGGTTCAAGAACAAGCTCCCAGTTCCTATTCCTATGGAGATCATTGTGGTAAGCCAGTCATGAAACTCTGTACGTAAGAATTTCTACAGCTCATAGGCTGTACAAACTCTCTCACTTTCTGTCAAGTCTTATTGAACTTTAGAGTAACTTCTGTTGAATATAATTCATTTGATACTTGACCCAGTTGAAGGTTTGGATACTCATAAGGTTAGAGACTGATGAAGACTCAGTTAAATTCCCACAATTCCCTGTGGCAATGGGCAGGTGGAGATTTGATGTAAAACCCACTTTATCCTGGAGTTTCAGCACCTGAATGATTCTCTGCAAGATGTGCCTCTGAATGGCATTTCCCACTTGGAGTCCAAGAGCTCAGAACCCCCTCCTGAAGGAAGGTGCTGACAGATGCCTGTTCAGAGGTTCTGCAGGGCTTCCTTGCCGTTTCAAATGCAGTAGCAGAAGAAGAGCAGGAATCAGTGGGACTTGCTTCTTAACCTCCCTTTCTCTGAGAATGGTAACTTTCTGCAGCATTGATTCTGTTTTGAATGAATGCCCTAAAATACCTGGATAAAGCTGACTATCCTAAAGCACACAAAGCCCACATTGCCGATAAACTTTCACCTTTAAAAGTGGTTGAATTTAAAAATTTTCCCTTTAAAAGTTCTGAGCTCTCAACCAACCTGCAAAAAATGAAAGCCGAGAAAGGGAGTAACTGAAGGTATGGATACAATCTAGGTAAAAGGAACAAAGGAAAGGGATGCCATTGGGAGATGATGGAAGTGGTGTAATTTGGGGTATTGTGGGGTAGTAGGACAAAGCAATCTTGCACCTGCTCCAGTCACTGCTGCTGCACCAGTTCCATTTACAGGTAGTGTGCTGGTCATGCACACAAAAATATGGCAGTGCAGACGTCCTTGGCTTGTCCATGCATTTCATTTCCCAAAACACAGTATTCTGCCTGAGCTTGGCTCAGGCAAAGGGAATTTGAGTAATTCAGATCACACCATAGCATGTTCCATTTAACTGTTTCCAAGTAAACTTTATGAAATCAGTGGGGGTTGAACATGGCAGAGGGAAAACCATGATACTTCCTCCTTTTTATCTGCCTCTTTACTCCCTAACTCTTAGAAAAACAATTGACAAATAAATGTTATCCCTTGTCTGTATTATTCATAATCAGCTAACTGTTACTTGTTCTTCAGGTGGTTTTATCTCTTTTTAGCTAATGTTTACAAATGTGTTTGTGGACTTTTAGGTAATTATTGGCACAGGAGTTTCAGCTGGAATGAATCTGAGTGAGTCATACGGAGTGGATGTTGTTGGGAATATTCCTCAAGGGTAGGAATGATACATTCTTATTCAAACTGTACCAATTCTGTGTGGCATGTAGCTTTTATTATAGTAATTTGTAAATATTCATTTCACCTCCAAGGTTACGTGCACCAGCAGTTCCCGAGATTCAGCTCATCCCAGCAATATTTGTGGATGCAATAGCAATAGCAATAGTTGGATTTTCAATGGCTGTATCAATGGCCAAGATCTTTGCCCTTAAACATGGTTACAGCACTGATGGGAATCAGGTAAAAGTATTAACATAGCTTTGTTGAAAATTTTTGATACCACCTTTACATTGTTAAAGTAGAAGGGGTTGTTGGACAAAAATGAGGTTTTCTTTCATAGTGGAATCAGATCAGGAATTTGACAGCCTACACATTTAAACACCAGGAATTATTTTAAGTTCTTCTTCTGGTTGTGTTTTAATAACGAGTTTCACTTTTAGCTTCATTTTGGGAAACTTGTTTCTGTTAGACTTGGGCATATGTTAGTTGCTGGGACAGACGCTACTTAGCCTGCTGTCCTGATGGGCAGCTACTTTATCTCCACTTTCTGTGACAGAGCGAAGCGTGTTCCCATGGGATAAATACAATGCCTTGTGTGCCAAAGAGCTATTATCTAAGGTTTAGAAATTCCGGTCATGTTTTATAGTTTCTTTTTATTCCTGACCATTGCAAACGGGCAGCTTGTCCCTTTCTAGGCAGCAATTGGCGCTGTCTGTAGTTAGCATTATGATTTTAGTGATAAATGCTGTGGTTAGGGCCTCTAAAACTAAAACAATGTGTCATCCTCACCTACTCTGTCCTTCCTGTGCAATTTAGAATCAATATTGCATTTGGATTATTGGTTGGTGTTGTGGTGCTAAGGGAGACAGAGTTGATACCCTGTGAGGCATTTCCTAGGGCAAGGGTCTGACACAGGGCAGATCGGTCGCTCCCCTTCTCAAAATGGCTGCCCTCCTCTGAGAGTAAATGGAGTTTAAATGACTTTTACCTACAGAGTTTTACATCTGGTCAGATGACTCTTGTCCTTCATGTCATTGTCCTGTGTTACCCAAGAGAGAGGAGGACAAATCCATAGCTGCATGAATAGAAATATTTACATTAGTTAAAGTAATCGTCACTGACCTGAGTTAAGTATCTAGATCTTTTCCTGAGGAGGTGCCAGATGCTACTTCACCTGAATTTTAAACCATAGAACTCCTTGTCACAGGATGCAGTGCATGCTATGTGTTTAAAGGAATCAAAAAAAGATTGAGCAAATGCAAAAAGAAAAACTCATTGAGAACTATTGAAAACGTGTAACTCAAACAGTGAGGTGCAGAATAATCTGGGGAGGCCTCATTACAAGCGAGTACTTTATTAGGCATCAGAAACTCAGTAGTAAGGTAGACAGAGCTCTGATCTCTCTCACAATAACACTTACATGGGATCTTCTTGATGAAGCAGTGGACACACGTTTTTTTCATATACAGCAATGGGTTACCACCTGTGGAAACACAGCCAAGGCTGCTCTTGGTTCTAACAGTACTAAACAGATAGTTTAGGGTGGGAAGCAAAGAACAGTGTTTGTATAAGAAAACATTTTCTCTCTGTATTCAGAGTTAAAATTCAAGTTATCCCCATGTTGAAGAAATCCTTAAAACAAACAATGCTATTATTCATTTTAGTTTTCAGTCTGACTCATTACTATAACATTTAAGGATGGGAAATGTCTCCAGCACTTCATCAGATACTTTATTTAACAAATGATTTAACATGCATGGAGCTGGTGGAGTCACCATCCCTGGAGGCGTTCAAAAAAACAAGTAGATGTGGCGCTTCAAGACATGGTTTAAGGATCAGGGAGATGTTGGACAAAGGTTGGACTTGATGATCCTAGAGTTCCTTTCCAACTTAAATGATTCTGTGATTCTATGCATCAGCTTGCACATGTGTGAGAACCACAAGTGTGAGCTACAATAAGGTTGCTTATTCTCTACAATAATGTTGCTAGAAAGCACCTTAAATAAGATGTGGTTATTACTATGTATGGATAGCTCCAGCTTTGTACAGTTGCTAGCTATAACTGCCTTTTGGTTTGCTCTGTTGTTTGACACAGGAACTTATTGCCCTGGGAATATGCAACTTCGTGGGGTCATTTTTCCAAAGCTTTTCAATCACTTGCTCAATGTCTCGGAGTCTTGTTCAGGAAAGCACTGGTGGGAAAACTCAGGTATGTAAACCCAAATTTTGAGCCAAAAAAATTTTCTTGTTGAAGCTTCAAAGTTGAAGCTGAAGGAAAGAAGCCAGAGAGTCGTGGTCAACGAGGCAGAGTCCAGTTGGAGGCCTGTAACTAGTGGAGTGCCCCAAGGGTCAGTACTGGGGCCAGTATTATTCAATATATTCATCAATGACTTAGACGAGGGAGTTGAGTGTACTATCAGCAAAATTGCTGAGGACACCAAGCTGGGAGGAGTGGCTGACACACCAGAGGGCTGTGCTGCCATCCAGNGGAAGTTGTGGAGTCTCCTTCTCTGGAGATATTCAAAACCCACTTGGACGCCTTCCTATGTAACCTCATCTAGGTGTTCCTGCTCCGGCAGGGGGATTGGACTAGATGATCTTTTGAGGTCCCTTCCAATCCCTGACATTCTGTGATTCTGTGAAGTCTGAAACTTCACTAGATTGCCAGATTTCTCTGCCTGGGCCAGAAGGAATAACTGGAGTTTCCCAGGTTTCAAATCCGGATTAGGCCAGGACAGAAAGCTGCAGGACAGCCAAAATGGGTGAACTGAGTGGGAGGGGTCAAAAGCCACTTGAACAACCAGCCTTGTGGAAAACACACAAGGGGTGAGCTAATCTGTAATACTGTCCTTTGGGGGCACTTATAAATAATTTCTGGCTTCTTTTGTTCAGATTGCAGGTGCTCTCTCTTCAATTATGGTTCTGTTGGTAATTGTGGCCATTGGATACCTCTTTGAACCACTTCCACAGGTAAGGGAGCTTTGCCTGTTAGACATTGCATTGCCAGTGAACAGAGGCCAGTGAGAATTGCTTAAAATAGAGGGTCAAGGGTTAGGGCTCAGCTGGCCACTGGAAAAATGACAGATGCTCTCTATTAACCCTTCTCCCTTCTGAAAAGTAAAATCACAGAACAGAACTGGTTCTGTTCTAGCCCTAACCAGGTCATAGAGATTGGGGATGATTAGTAAGCACACAGTTAAAATTTGATTCAGAAAAGTTTAAATTTTGTATGCATTTTGCTGTAAGTTAGACTAGAAATGAATAATATTTTGAAGGATTCTGCATTCTTTTTGTTGTTGTTTTTAATATTGGACATTCTGGACTGTGTCTTTAGAACATAAAAATGATACCTTCAGACAATTCCCCTTTAGAATCATATAGGTTGGAAAAGACCTTTAAAATTGTTGAGTGCAATCATAAACCCAGCACTGTCAAGACCACTGCTAAACCATGTCCCTCAGCACCACATCTGCACAGCTTTTAAATACCTCCAGGGGTAGTGACTTAACCACTTCTCTGGGCAGCCTGTTCAGTGCTTGGCAACCTTTTTGGTGAAGAAATTTTTCATAATATCCAATCTAAACTTCCCCTGGCAACAACTTGAGGCTATTTCTTCTTGTCCTCTTGCTTGTTACTTGGGACATGACGCTGACCCCCACCTCACCACAACATCCCTTCAGGTAGTTGTAGAGAGCAGGGTCTCCCCTAAGCCTCCTTTTCTCCAGGCTAAACAACCCCAGTTCCCTCAGCCACTCCTCAGAAGACTTGTGCTCTGGACTCTACACCAGCTTCATTGCCCATCTTTGGACATGCACCAGCACCTCAGTGTCCTTTTGTAATGAGGGGCCCAAAACCAAAGCGAGTATCCGAGGTGCAGCTTCACCAGTGCCGAGTACAGAGGAACAATCACATCCCCAGGCCTGCTGGCTGCATTTCATTGCAGCATTGGAATTTTGGGAAGAGATTAAAACATTAAAAGAAAGTAATAGCTCAGCTAGGAAAGGATTTGGGCTGGGTAATGGCTCAGCATAATGAGTTGGGCTTGCTGCAGTTTTACATATTTGTATAAGAACGTATTTAATTAGATAAATATACTCTGACTTTTGAAAAAGAAAGTTTGTTTCTAGTGACATTCATAGGATGATATGTAATTCCTGTTTCTTTTTATAGATGTTCCTTGGGTTACACCTATGTGACTGTTGCAGGATTGTTGCAGTATATTGTAGAGAAACTTGAATGGGAAATTATAGTCTAGCTGCTTCAGGCACTGTAATTCCAGCTGTACAGAGCTCAGGAATTACGTGATTTCTCTTGCCAGGAAAGAGTAAATCAAAATGTCCTGACTCTGGCTTGCCATTTCTACAGGTGCAGTAAAAGCATATCTCCACTGAACTACCTGGAAAAGTTGGGTTTTTTTAATGGAACATCTGTTGGAGTAGATTTATATTGGTTCTACAGAGCACAGAAACACAGTTATTTGTGATGCTTTGAAGTTTTTGTTTGGCATTGGGTTTATTTCACTTCTGAAAACTGCATTTGTGTCATATTCTTAGACAGTGCTAGCTGCAATTGTCATGGTGAACCTGAAAGGAATGTTTAAACAGTTTGGAGATGTCGCACACTTCTGGAGAACCAGTAAGATCGAGCTGGTGAGTAGTGCACAGATCAATGCATATATATTACTGTATTAAATTTGTTGCTCCTTTCTAACCCCCAAAACAGGGTAGAAACTTATCAAGGAGTTGCCACTTGGTGTGGCATTGCAGATGGACATAAGACATGAAGCTGTAAGTACCCTAGGAGCGGGATCTGTTGCAGACAAGAATGCTTTTGTTGTTCAACAACCTTTAACTCAGGTCAGAAGTAGTTTGGTTGCAGTAAAAGCAAAGCTTTTGCAGTGTTGCTATAGGAACTGCACTGAAAGCTGTAGGAATGTCTGAGAAGAATTTGAAAAACAGAGTAACAAAGAAAAGTACTTGAAGGTGTTCACCATCTTTTAAGACAAACCAAAAACCTGTCTGGAGTGGGCCAGATCTAGAAGTGTATCAGAGAGAACATTTTGGTGGTATTTTTCTCCTGGATTAACTGGCTGATGGAAGTGAGAGCTACTTACAGGCCTTGAATGTTTATTTTTTTATCCTAAGGTATTTGGAGACTGATGGTAACACAGGATTCTTTTGGGAGCAGGAGTTAAGGCAATAACTAATATGTAACAGTTTATCAGGTGTTATTTTACTGTGCCTTGAGCTTTTCTGCCCTTCTGAAAAGTTAAGGCGCTTACAGTCTGCTGTCGTGATGGATCATGTTATAGCCTGTTCTGAGCAGATGTGATACGTGGGTTCTGAGGGTGAATCATGCTGCTGTTTTTGCTGTTAACAGAATGGGATGCATAATAATTTGGACCTTTTCTTTGTTTTAGGCCATCTGGGTGGTAGCTTTTGTGGCTTCTCTTTTCCTGGGACTAGACTATGGTTTGCTTACTGCAGTAGCGTTTGCAATGGTAACCGTTATTTACAGAACACAAAGGTCAGATTTCATCTTTATCAAAATTAGTGTTTGCTGATCTTCTGTGTGGTTTTGTTTGTTTAGAGGATGCAAGTAGCAGACGACCTTTCCACCCTCTTCAGTTGCACACAGTATAGAATCTGCTTCCTAATATAGGTCATACCCTGTGGCTCTGATCCAAGGTTCACATTTTTCTGAGAACAAGATTTCTAGAGGACATGAACCTGCAATTTAAATGATAAACGTTAGATTTTCAATTTCTTATATTGATTAATTGTGTTTGCTTTTTTTAATGTGTAGAGTTTAGAACTTCAAATCTGCTTGATGCCAGTTTCAGTAAATGATTACATTTCGTGTGCACTAATTGTCAGTCAAGCAGAGGTTTTGTCAGGTTATCACTAGATGAATGTTTAGGTATTTTATAAGAAAGTTCTGATTCATCAAAAAATTGTACCTGCCCCTTTAGTTTTTGAAATCGCTTCTCCTCTCTCCCCATTCAAAGTGACAAAGCTTTCAGTGTGAAGCTTTCCAGATACACAACAAAATGATTTATTGAACATGTGGATAAGACTGTCATGTGAGGCTTCTAGGCTCAAGGTCTGGGATATCTAGGTAGGAAACATCTCGGCGTCAGTTTGCGTTGGAATGAGACCAAATTCTGAGATTTCTGCTCGGCATAAACAGGAGCATTTTTCTGCCATCTCTATACAGTTTTCTTTTTGCAAACAGAACAGTAATGTACTTTGCTGTCACACTGCTTGTGGGCTGGGAATATTCTTCTCCTCAGGCATTGTTCTGGGAGCAGAGTGGCTCTTTGAAATTGCCAACTGTTTTCTGCCAGTATGAGTTTCCATATTTTCAAGATAGTCAATGGAGATGCACCAGATCATGCCAAAGAATTTGCCCTGTGCCTTTGCATGCTTTGGCCCATGCTTTTCAAAAAATGACAACACTACAGTGCTAAGTTTGTAAGTTGGTTTTACACGGACAGGGGCAAACTGGTCTGGTCACCAAATGGCTCCTTCATTGTGTTCCTGCCATAAACTGCCCACTGCATTTGACTGTGTTTAGGTAAGCCTGTACCAGACAGGCTCTGTAGAATGACCATTTTAAATAAGTTTCAATCTGTATTGAACTCACTTTTCCATTTTATAAGTGATAATACCGAAACATTTGCTTCCATTTCTCTCTAGCCCTCAATACAGAATCCTTGGTCAGATTCCTGACACTGACATCTACTGTGACGTGCAAGAATACGAAGAGGTAGGAGTGTATTCTTCTGCATTGGAGAGTTTTATGTAGTAAAGACAACTGTGGTGATTTGCTGCTCAGCCCAGCCCTACTGTGTATCTGCTGCTGCCTGCCGAGCATTCGCCTGCCTTGAAGGGAAAGAAAATTAATTTGATTTTAGTGGTAAAAGCTATTTTGTTCAAAATGCTAGCTTTTTGTACTGTTTGACCAGGAGGTGATAAAAGTAACCTTTAGGCTTGTTCCATTGTCCTAGTTTGTACAAAATGGTAACATTTATAGGAGTACCACTGCTCAACCCGCTACGTACAGAAGTGCTTACAAGGCCACCTTTGGTGCTTGTGGCAGTATTCCATGAAATCCATGGAACCCAGGATCCAGAGACATTCTTCAGAACCGCACGAACTGTTCAAAACAGCATCTCCCTTCCTCCACCCATCCCCTGCTCATTAAATGCACGATTAATGGCACAATTGCTTGCTTAGCTTCTTCTAAATGCCATTTTGTTCAACCAGAAGTTGGTGAAAGCAGTATATCTTGTCAGCATAGTGGGTATAAACATGCTGTGTTTATTCACAAACAACTACTACATTTTCTGTGCTCTCTGCCTTGTTCTCAGAGGTGCTGCTGGGAAGGCTACATCTCCCTTCCTAAGGAACCAGTCTGTAAAATCCTATGTGAAAAGATGTTGCTCTAGTCTGAAAACATACCCTCACCACCAGTTCTGCTTTGAATATGGTACAAAGCAAAAGTAGATGTTTGTGTGTTTATAGCTGTATGCAAAGAAGAGGAGAGTCCATTTTTGTTGCACTGAATGCAGTTAGCATTTCCTCCTCCTGTACCAAGCCACGTCTGGCAGCGTATGGAGGGCTGGGTCTCTGCTGCTGGCCAGGACATTTGCATGTACAATGTCAGGGTGCAGCCTGCTTTGAGATGACTTCGTTTGAAGTAGAGGAAAGAAGTGATATAGACACCTCTGGAAGACCTGTTTAAAACCATAGATTCGAAAGGCTCTTTTTTTGGTACCCGAGGAGACACAAAAGAGAAAGAGAGAAATAAGTCATTGTGCCTGTAGAAAGGGAGGCTAAAGGAAGCACCCCTAGATCCACATGGTTTCCTCATGGTAACACCAGCTGCAGACAGCAACATCAGAGAACTGCAAATATTTAATTCCTTTTTATGGCTGTACATTTCGTTGCTGTAAAGAAGGAGGACTGTTACATGGCATTACTGTGCAGTATTACACTGGGAAAGAGAGAGGTTCTCATCTTCTGATTGCCTTTGCTTCTGGCAGTGACAGCCTTCTTTATTTGAAACATGCTGATAGCCATTCAGGGGTGGCCGTTGGGCTGCTGCATGTTCATGTGTCTTGTGATCACACGGGCTTTTCTTCTCGTGCAGGCACTGCTTAACTGTGCATCTCCAATATTCTTTTCTTTAGGTTAAAGAATATCCCGGAATAAAAATATTTCAAGCTAATGCGTCGCTCTATTTTGCCAATAGCGAGTCATATACAAGTGCACTGAAGAAAAAGGTGAGTAAAGCAAATTCTTTAATGTCTGTGTCTTGAAAATTCAAACTGGCTTCTGAAACATGCTCACCTTTCAGCTCCTTTAGTCTGCCCCTAGCACAGAGTTTCTCAGCCTGTGCCCCTGGTGATCAGTAAAATATGAGGTGGTACCCTCCAGCCAACTGCAGATCATCTTGGGAAGCAACAACGTGGTGGGAGGGAATAAATGGACAATGCGTAGCTTAATACTAACTGCTCGTGAATGGGAAGTCTGGTGGTTGCAGAGCACAAACTGGTCAAACACATTTTTTTTTCAGAAAGAAATAAGTAATTGCTGAACTGAAAACAAAATGTCTTGGGATAAAAGCTTCCTTCTTGGGTGACAAACTTTACTGGAGTGTAAGACCATGGAATACTGTGGGCATCTAGTGCCTCTCATGAGCAACAAATTACCTGCATACAGAGTATGCCTCATCTCCTCTTTAACCAGTGTTTGACTGGGTGGGAATGGCAATAATAGAACTAGCTAAGGGCAGATCTGCCTGACCTGGTAGCAGTTGCATCCTTACTAACTTCTGGAAAATTTTTCTGTAGCTCCCATGATGAGTCTTACAGAAAACAGGTGGGTGGTGCTTATCTTCACAAAGCAAGAGGTGTTAGTGATTTATGTCCAAGTGCACTTCTCTCCCCTCTGCTCTCTGCACTCGAATCACCATCCGGTTGGAACATGGCACTCTGATTTCAAGGGAAGAATGTGATGCATCTCTTCTCATCTTGTTAACACAGCGCTTGCCAAGATTGTTCCTTCTTACTTTGTACTGTTCTCACCCCCACCGAGGGCAGCTGAACAATGCAGGCTTGTGTTTAAATTTATGACAGTGACAAATTCAGTGCTAATTGATACTGCGACGTCATCCTAACAAGCCGAATCTCCTCTGATGGTGCTTTCTTTTCACGACAGACTGGAGTGGACCCCTGTGCCATACTAACAGCAAGGAGAAAAGCCCAGAAGAGGCATGCCAGGGAAATAAAGGCGGCAAATGAACTCAGAAAGAAAGCTGTATTGAAACTAGTGAGTTCTTCGGTAAATATTTACTTTTGCTTTATCAGCTAACATGCTGCTTTCTGGCAGTACCGTTCTTGTTTACACAAGGTGCTGCTCAGGTTGGAGTGCTTAGGCAGCAAGCACTGTGCAGTGTGGGTGGGCTGCTGCGGGAACAGCACAAGGACCAGAGGCTCGTGGCTGGATTGATAATTGTGCTGAACCTTGGTTGCCTTCAGGTATCACATAGCAGAGCAGAGCCTTTCCATGCTGTCATGCTGTCTCAGTAGTGGTGTTGGCAGAAACTGGAGGGACCCTACCTCTGCCCCTCCCCACACACTTGGAATAACCATGCACAAATACAATACAATATTAATTAAAATTAGCAGCCCCTGTAATAAAAAGGTGCCATCCATGCTGCTGATCCTGGCATGGTTAAGTGGGGCAGGTACATTGAGAAGGGTTGGTTGAAACATGCTCGTGCTTTTGTGCATGTTCATATTCACGCCCATGGTGGGAGCTGGTTTCTGCTTTTACCACGGAAAAACAGCCGAATGCCCAACCCAGGGCTCAATCACTGATGCTTCTTTTGGGTATCTGGGCCTTGGCAGGATCAGCAGGGATAAGGCAAGGAAATGGAGTGAAAACATGAACAAGTGTCAGTGTTTGAAGGAAAGGGGTAATTCACTCCAAAGATAAGAGCTGTAAGCTGCTTGCATGGGACTGTAGAAAGGCTGAGCATGAGAGAATAAACCTTGATATTCGTACGATACTGAAGTATATGAGTGCAGGTAAAGCCAGTTTCTGTGGTGGCCAGGAGCTGCATACCTTTAAAGGCTGAAAGAACTGATTAGTATGGAGACGAAGGGGATCTACTCTGAAAAAGCATTGGCTGTCATTAAGCTTTCTTTATCTTCTCTTGCAGACTAACGATGTGGAAGCAAGTGTAAAACATGAAATAGCAAATGATGAGTTACCCGTAAATGGAAAATTTGCATCTGCTAGCAGTGTACAAGACATGCCTCCTGATGAGCACGAACATTTTGTGGAGCCCAAACCAAACATCCACTCTTTAATTCTGGATTTCACCCCGGTGAACTTTGTGGATTCAGTTGGAGCAAAAACATTAAAATCAGTAAGTAGGGCTTTTTTTCCCTCCCAGAAAAACCCATAGAAAACTTGTGAGGTACCTAATAGGGAACCTGTCAACATGAGACATAAACACCAGCACAAATACAACCCGGTACCTCACCCATTCACAACTTTAATTCTGAATCTCTGTAAGTTTTAGCTGAGTGCTGGCGAGCATGGACTGTGCAGCTTTCACAGCACCTGGATTACATCTGACAGACATGTGATGTGTGCAGTGATAAACCTGTGATTAACTTCAGTTTAACTCTGTTGCAGATTATAAAAGAATACAAAGAAATTGGTGTCTCTGTCTGCATTGCCAGCTGTAGCGGTGAGTTGAGATGGGGTTTTTTTGTATGTTACCTTTATGGGAGAAACTCTCCTTCCCTCTGGCCCCAGATTTTCTGCTGCCAGGTTCCTCTGTAGTATCAGCACTTACTTGACATAAAATTGGATTTGAGGAAAAGCAAGCCCATGTGCATTAGAGCCTCCACTTTAGTGAACGTAGAGCACTGATGTAAGGAGTTCTGGGAGGATTAGATCCTGCTCCCATTAATTCCAGCTGGCAAATGGTAAATGCCACACTGAAATGTGTGTATTGAAATCACTGTAATAATGTAATAAGAAGAATAGTCTGCAACGTTCCAGGTTTCTGATACTTGGAATTGTAGCATCTTCTGCCAAGAATCTGACTCTATCTATGGCTGGATGAGAGAATTACCCATTTGGAGTAGAAGTAGCATGTGATCCATCTGGATGTTTTATGTAATAACAAGTAAGACAACAAGTTGTCTTCTTCCTGAGATACCGTTGTCTTCCATCTTTGCACTTTAGTTTATGCCCTGATGCTACATTTGGTTTTTATTTTGTAGGCCTCGTTTTGAATGAGCTGACAAGACTGAATTTCTTTGATAACACTGCAACAAGAGAGTTGCTGTTTCACAGTATTCACGATGCTGTCCTTGCTTGCCAAGTGAGACGGGTCTGCTGCACAGACTGAGGTTGACTTCTGAAGAGTGGCATCGAGCAGAATGGAAGCCAGATTTATGCTGATGGAGACTCTTTTGGAATATTAAATTTGCACAGTTTAAAGAGAGCCTAAAGGCTATTTGTATCTACGGGTATAGGGTGGTGCTTATTTTCTGTAGGAAGAGTGGATAAGGAATTGGAAGCCTTCAGGCTCTTGAATGTTTTCCTTCAATCAGGTTATAGCCTTCCAACAACACACAAGCACAAAATTATGCAAGACAAGAAAGCGCAGCATATTCTGCTGCGATCAGAATCTGACAGACAAGGTGACAGTCACAGAATCATACATTCCTATTGCTGTTGAGAAAATGGGCACTTTAACTCACTACAAGTGGGATCCTGCAGGAAGTAACTGTTCTGCAATTGCAATGCACTGTACCAGTGTCTTAAAAGAACTTTCTTCAATGACTTGTAAAGCCTGATGACAACATCTGCATACAACAGATTCATACAAATATAACAACCTGCCAGCTGGATCGATGAATTCACACTGGTGGCATTTAGCTGCTACTTTTTATAAACCTGTATGGTACAGTTATTTTTTTTTAAAATATCTAAACCTCTCTCAACTATACTCAGCTCTTCATTGCCTGAACATTTTCACTCTTCAGTGAACTTCAAATTAGAAATTCATTGTTTAATTATTACATTATCAACATGATACTTTCACTGCCAAAAACCTAGTTACGCTTTCCAGAAAAGAATACAGTTGATGTCAAGCTAAATTTAGTTTAGCTTCAAAGTTTGAAGACACAACAGGTTTAAGGCAGGAGTGAAGCCTATTAAATTAAGAATGATGCCCTATATGCAATCTCTTAAGATGGAATGAAAATGTAGACATCTAAAGTCTCAGTGGTCCAAAGATAGAGAAAATACTTTGCTGTTGCCTGAGATCTCTTCCCACCAGCAGTGCTGCTTCTGCCTCAGCTTCTAAGTGCTTTGAGCAATAGATTTCAATAGAACTTGAAAGTGTTACATGTTTGGGTTTTTTAGTGTAAGGTTTTTCTGTTGTCTTCACAGCCTGGTCACTGTGGTACCGTGTAACTTCAGGTGTGAGATGAAAACCATGGAAATGTAATTCAAAGCAAAAGAAGTCCCTAATGCCTGTATTTCCCTAACACCAACCACTACAAATTTGAGCAAAGGAACCTAGAAGTGTTTCTCTGTAGGTTACTTCGACAGCACAGGAGAAGGGGAGCATCTCATTTAGCACCCTCAAATCAAAGTCCTGTGCATAAGGGAATTCAAACGACTTCCTCTCTTCTGAGTGCAGAACTTAATCCTTTCATTTCGCTTCAAGCTCTGTTGTGATTAGGGCTTGCTTCAGGTAAACCAAGTTTCCCAGGAACGGGGGGAAGTCACAGATGTTCTATTTCCTCAGACTCCCCTTCCAATAGGAATAGGAAGCCTTCTGCATCAGAAATTGCTGCTTAGCTGGAGTTCAAAGGATTGAGTGCATGTTAAGACACTGTGCGTGTTTATTTAAACAACTTTTGGTACGTTTTATAACGTTAACTAGTTTAACAAGCCTTTGTATCTACATACAATATATTTTTCTACTTTCAGCTTGTTGCAGCTTCAGTTTTTAACTATGTAGTCTCTTCAGTTCATGTCAAAATCCTGTCAGCTTCTAAAATAAAGCAATGATCATGACTTGTCAAAACTTTCCACTTTGTGTTGGTGAGACGGTATGTGGGACAAGGTCCTGGATGCAAGTACCTATTGCTAAGGCGTGGGCTAGGAAGGGTCACCACCTTCACACAGGTCTTCCCTGCTGCTCAAGTTGCTGTTCCTCACCCCTTGGCTCCCCCACCCACATGAAGCCTCCACACCAGGCCTCGCAAGGATACAAGCAATGCTGCGTTTCCCACCTTGGCAGCAACAGCAGCGCTTCCTGGGGAGCTGCTGAATTGCTGCACTGAAAACCTTTGCCCAAGAGTCCAGTGTAGCACCCGTACTCTGCCACCCACTCCTGGGTGCTCTCAGCATTGCTTGTAATGTCCCCTAAAATAAAATCTGGCAGCTTTGGCCAGCCTCTTCCTGTGCTTTGCTGCCACCAGCTGAAGCTCTGCTTCCCACTCACCAGCCAAAGGTGGCTACTGAAAAGTAAACTTCCTCTTTCCTACACTCAACAGACTGCTGTCTAAAGATTTAAACCCTACCTTAGGCTTGTCAGTGCTGGATTAAACAAACCTACATCTTTTAAACTCCCAACAGGGCTTAGCTCATTCGCCTCTCCATCTTGTCTACGTTGATAGGTGGTGCCTCTGCCCCTTTCCTGCTGGAGCCCCACCACAGCGAGGTCACTGGACAGCCTCAGGCTGGTTTTGTGCCTCTTGATAACCAGAATATTCCTCTCCCCTTCCTTCTTTGCAAGAGTACCGATGATAATACAGGATACCTGGTAAGCTCCAAACTCTTTTTACATACTTTGCTTAAGTAAAAGGTACACTTCAAGTGCCACTCTTGGTACAGAGACGCTCTCAGTGCTCCTGAACCATTTTCCTCTCAGACTTGAAATGAAAAAAAATTCTACCCCACCAGTAAACTTGCATCCCTCTCCAAGCATCACACAAGCACTCATGAGTACACCTTGATGCACTGCAGTCACTGAGGGATCTTCCAGCATCGCTACAGCTTAGACAACAAGTTTGGAGTCATAAATGGTGATTAGGGATCTAAACTTTGGATTTTTAACATTGTCCAGGTATCAATTTAAAAATATCTCCCTGTAGGCTGTGTTACTAGGATCTCACTGGGATTTTTTTTGTACAGCAGCAATACTCCATGAGTGTAGAATACGCTCATAATGAACTCAGCTACTGTCTGGAATACTCCATTTATTTCTATCTTCCAAAACCAAGACATGAATTACTACACTTGGACTTCTGTTTCACGGAAAGTTTAACAACAGGAAGAGGGAAAACATTCCAAGCTCTTAGTTGTAGGTCATGTAGCGGGGGGTAGCGCTGAATTTCGCATAGGATTTAATGACTTTGTTCACTGCTTCCAAGAAGTCTTTCTCTGTAGCGATTTTTCGACGAGCTCGGATAGCAAACATGCCTGCCTCCGTGCAGACACTGCGGATCTCAGCGCCTTGGAAAGAGAGGGGGAAATGAACTCAACAGTGACCACCAGTGGAGATGAAGCACACACAAAAAACTGTCTAAAAACCAACTAAACACACAGCTTACCTGTGCTGTTAGGACACAGCCGAGCCAACAGCTCAAATCTGATGTCTCTTTCAACGCTCATCGAACGAGCGTGTATCTTGAATATGTGAGTTCGCCCCTGAAAAAACAGTGGAGGATAGAAGTGTTCATGCTCTGAAAGAGGTGATGACCCTCAGCCTGCAGCTGTCCACAGCCAGATGGAAAATAAATCTTGTACTTGCTGCCCAACTATAATTTCCTATGTCCGGCCTAACGTGTTTAGGTGTTCATTAAGACATCTAATAAGAATGTAGCTTTTAAAAGAGTTTTAATGGTAGAAATACCTCAAGAAATCTCTCTCAAAAGAGCAAACCAAAACATTCCAGCTTAACAACTAAATCACAGAACTGGTTAAAGGATTCTTTATCTGTTGAGTCAGGAATACGCAGCAAATGCAGTTATTTACCATGGATTCTCAGATGGGGATGGAATCTGTGGAGCATGGGAAAACCTTTTTGGCACACTTCTAATCCCTCAAATTTCCACCTAGTTACACCTAAGTTAAGAGTGCTGCTTGTGTTCATTCTCACAACCTGCTTCCAGACAATAATGCCCCAACTGAAGAAACACTCTGACATCAGAATATACTTAGCTGCGAAAGAAAGTGCTCTCACCTCAAGATCAGGCAAGCTAAATTCTATCTTCCTATCCAATCTGCCGGGCCTCATCAGGGCTGGATCCAGAGTATCGGGTCTGTTTGTAGCCATCAGCACTTTGATGTTGCCTCGCGGGTCAAAACCATCCAACTGGTTGATCAGCTCCAGCATCGTACGCTGCACTTCGTTGTCACCCCCAGCCCCGTCATCAAAACGAGCACCTGGAGAGAGGAGACGCACGTGTCACAAAGTAAGAGAAGGACCTTCAGAGCATGGAGGTGTCATCACAGCTGCTACACAGTAGACACTTGGAAAAATAAATTACATAAGAATATTTGTTCAAGCCATATACAGCATTTCTTGATAGCTTCCTGGATAGGGTACATGCTGGGAACAGTTCTGCTAAACAGGTATTTACAGGCACATTTCTTGAAACACAGCAATCCAGACAAAGAATCACAACATTGACAGAAAACCTGAAAGTTCTGGTATGAGATTAGAGCTATCGATACTACAAACATACCTCCAATGGCATCAATTTCATCAAAGAATATAAGGCAAGCTTTTTTAGTTCTGGCCATTTCAAAGAGTTCACGAACCATTCGAGCTCCCTGAAAGGGAAAATCAAGACTTTGTTAAAGTTCCAAGGAACATTAAAGGAAAACTACCAAAATTAAACCTTCCATGCTTCCAAACACTTCTGAGTTTCCAATGATAAAACTCTTTTACTTGCACACATGTATATAACAGAACATTCATAAATCTTAAAGCAATTTATACAGGAGAGGTAAATAGCTACTCTCAAATTCAGAAGTACAGATGAAATCATTTACCTCAGGTCCAAGTGAAAAATAAGTGGCAGAATTTGGAACAGAATCCTAACCCTAGAGTCCTCCCGAACTGCAGATTAAACTGCCCTGCAAAGTCCATTTCATCAATGACATCATACTTCAGATTTTCTGACTGACTACCTGATCTGCAGTGATTTGTCTGATGGTTCCTCCCCCCTCCTTGTATCTCAAACATGCAAACACACTCATCCATCCTACCCACTACAGTATCTGATCCCCACAACTGGAAATCAGCAAACCACTCCACACTCCATCAAGTATTTGCTCTTACCTCCCCCACGTACTTCTGCACCAGCTCGGACCCAATGACTCTGATGAAGCAGGCATCGGTCCTGTTGGCAACAGCACGGGCACAAAGCGTTTTGCCCGTGCCAGGAGGCCCGAACAGCAGCACTCCCTTGGGAGGCTCAATGCCGAGGTTAACAAATCTTTCAGGCTGCAATGGTGGGAAACAGAAGCCATGGTTACGTACAAAATTAAAGACTATGTGCATTAAAGAGTATATGCTGGAACACCTCTCCTACGAAGACAGGCTGAGGGAATTGGGCTTGTTCAGCCTGCAGAAGAGAAGGCTCAGGGGAGACCTTATTGTGCCCTTTCAGGATCTGACGGGGGCCTACAAGAAGACTGGAGAGGGACTTTTTGCAAGGGCCTGCAGTGATAGGATGAGGGGTAATGGGTTCAAACTGGAAGAGGAGAGATTTAGATTAGAAATTAGAAGGAAATTCTTTACTCAGAGGATGGTGAGACACTGGAACAGGCTGCTCAGGGATGTTGTGGATGCTCCATCCCTGAAGGTGTTCAAGACCAGGTTGGATGAAGTCCTGGGCAGCCTGGTCTAGTGGGAGGTGTGCCTGCTGTGGCAGGGGGGTTGGAACTACATGATCTTGAAAGGTCCCTTCCAACCTAAACCATTCTTGATTTGCATACCATAGAATCATAGAAAATCATCAATGAAGAGCAATATAAAGCAGTCTAGGCTGGATTTCACTTGTTAAAACTAGACCTCCTTTCACTTACGTGTTTACATTCAGCTACATTATATATTCTTGCTTTTGCAAATGCCAACAGATGACCAGAATACTTGCAAAATAATAAAAGTTTAACTCTGGAGGTTACTTACATGAAGCAAGGGGGTTTCAACCACCTCTCTCAGCTTTTCAATCTGCTCTTTACAACCACCAACATCACTGTAAGTGACGTCTGGTTTTTCTTCTACCTGCACAACAAAAAGGTGGGTGAGCAGTTAACAGCCTGATGCTGTTTATCTCTCTAGGCTTTCAAGAGCCCAGAACAAAATACAGCCAAAGTAACCAAAATTACAAAACAAAGCAATGTTATTGTAAGTAAAGGCTGTTCTCACTTGCATCATGGTGACTGTAGGATCAATCTTTGGAGGCAAGGGGATATGGATTTGATACTTGTTTCTGTCCACCCTGGTGAGAAAGCATAAAGACTATTATTTTAACACTGGTTAATTAAACTGTCACGTAGAAACAACTCTGTAAATTAGAAGTTGAATCCTTAAACTGTTCTTTTCTCTGGCATCAAGACAGCCCAGCCCTTAAAGCTAATAGCCAGATGGACTAGAAACTGGAATTCCTCCTGCAGAGAAGCTTAACGTTTCCAAAAATATTAATTACAAACTATTTTTGAAACTAAATTTCAAAATATTCCACAGAGCAAACTGGCAAAATATTGATTTTAAAAGTAACAGGCTTCACCTCCTCAGCAAACATTTCCTGTGGCCGCCCTGTGTGTAACTGCACAGGCTGCCAAAGGGGAAGCAGGCTGCACAGGCTCCCTGGGCACTGGGACTACTGGGACCCTGAGAGCTTTTAGCCCATGACACACATTTCTCATCAGAATGACATCAAAATCAAAAGATTCCAGCACAGCATGCAGGTGAGTTACAGAAAGACATTGTTATAATTTCAACCACTGCAAAAATATGAAATGATAGCTGTTGATCTAACGGATCAGAGGAGAAAGCTTCAAATCTCCAGAAAATCTCATAAGAACACAAAGATTTTGCTTACCCAACTCTCATGCCTTCTTCTATGTCAGTAGGTGCCACCTGGTCACTGAGATCCACCACAAATTTGGCAAACTGCTTGACATTGATGATGTACTTGGGGTCCTCAGAGTCTGCATTGATTATCTTTGTACACCTAGTACCAAACACACAATTACCACCACCAGGCAAACTAACAGCTTGTTATTTGTACAGGCATCAAGTTGAGAGTCCTGTTTTCCAATTATGCCAAAATAACTGCTGCGCTTGTGAATCATTATTACAGCATCACACAATAACCACAGGACTATTTACAAGTATGAAGCACGTAACACACCAGCAAGCGTTACACAGTTCCTTTTTGACACAATGGTAAAAAGCACTTTCAATATCCACAACATGTGAACCTTATTTTATTTAAAAAGTCTACCCACAAGCTATGGGTCACATTTTTAACACCGTGCAGCTCCCCTGAGGAAGAGTGAACCCACCTTGCAACCTGTAGTGGTTGCTCGCTTTGGAGAGTCTGTTTATCCGCAGCCAGATCCCAGAGGGCAGGAGGAGCCAGGCCAGTGTCGGACTCCTTGATTCCTACGTACAACAGGGACAAGCTGAGGAGGAAGCAGCCGACTGGTGGGTCAGCAATCCCTCCTGCACCAAGAACCTTAAACATAAGCCTGCAGGAAGCTGTTTGAGAGATCTCCCAAAACACCCACATCTTTGGTGGACTTCCCAAAAAACAAGTTTCCTAAAAAAGTGAGACCTAAGTGACTGCGTCAGCTAAACATGTAAATCCCAGTCTAGCCATCCTCTAATACCATTCTGCAGGGTGGCAATGGTTACAACCAAGCTTGACAAAGATATCAAAAACAAGCATATTTCTATAAGCTTCAGGAAAGAAGTGAAATTCTGCAACTGCTTTCACTGAGGGGAAGCTTTAGCACAAGCTATCAGAAGCTAAGGAATTCACACAGATTAAAAACATTATAAATCTTCCAAAGCATGGATATAAAAAATACCATCTCCATGATGTGTTTGAAAGAATCAATGATTTTACTGGAAAAGGAAATTACAGTCTTCCTGGCAGACCTGAGGGCCACTCAGGACTAGCAACAGGGCAACAAACATGTATCAGTGAAACAAACAAAGAAAAATTAGGGAACAAACTAATGTTTATTCTAACTGCCATAACTGCCCAGCTGATTTTAAATGCTAACTGCTCCAATCCACATTTCTTCATTTCACAAGGACTGGTACCACAACTTAATGATAATATGTTGGGAGTCTATGTAAGTTCACTCGCTATTTGAATGCAGCTTGACACAAACCACAACAAATTATCTGGTGGCAGAAAGGGGCATTTGTTTCATGCCACCATAATATATAAAAATTACTATTTTGAATAAAAATGTGTTAAATTACAAAATTACTTAACCATATGTACAGATTAGGCCAGTCCAATCAAGAAGACAATTGTCTACAAAGCAAAATCTCACATTACCAAATAAAGAAATGTATTTTTTTGAGAAAAATAACAATAATAAACCAATGCAGAAATTGTTTAAAAACAGCTTCTTAAAACACTCGTTTTGGTACATGTGGCTCTTCAATTGAAAGTTAAGAAAGAAAGATACCAGTGAGCTCATTGATTTTCTTAAGCAGCTGTTGAATATCATCTTCTACTTGCTTGATCTGCCTTGAGTACGTGCTCTGGCCCTGGAAAAGAAATATCACATAGATTTCGTAACTCAAATTATTTTAAGTTTAGGAAAAAATGCCAATAAGTGCTGAGAGTCAAGATGTTCAATAGACTGTCTTGACATAACAGCCAACTACTGGTCACAGCCAAAAAAGACAGTATTAAGTTCCAGAAACAATATTTCTGTTCACAAAAACAGAGCCCAGCCACACAAAACTGGACAATTGCGCAAGTGGAAATTTTTCACATTTGTAAACTTCAAGGATTTGGTTTTCTTTTAAACCCATTTGGCATTTTTCCCCTAAAGTTTAAAAAAGACTCATTAAAAATTCTATATAGATAGAATTCTGTATACATTATCTGAAAATCATCTGTATGAGTGCTTTAACTACCTTACTCAACCTTCCCATCACCCACAGATGACAGCAGAGAGATCATGGGGCAAATCAGAGTCTAGATTCTTGCTTGCGGTAAAATGCTTTTCTACCTTGCCCTGACCAATGCAGGCAGACCTGGATCTGGAGTTACTTTACAAGATCTTCTTCATATCAACTTGGCAACAAAGAAGTCACAGTGGGCACAAGCCATTTCACAGTTTCGTAAAGAAGTCTCAGCATCAACAAAATTCAGACTTCCAGCAAATGCATCCAAACCCAGACATATGCTAAGCTGCAAGTTCCATTTTTCAAGAGTTCTTTCAAAGACCCATGGTATTTTCTAGTGGAGATGTTTTTTTAACACAATGGCTAAAACCAAGTAAATTTGATGGGAGGAGGAGTCTTAAAGATAATTGTTCTTTATAATGCAAGTGAATTGGTTAGTGAAAAATCCCTAGTACAGCCCTAGCTGTTAGACCCCCCTGACAATCAGCTGTGAGATACAAAACAAAAATAGAAAAAGAACCCAAAACCCTTCATTACTTTCAAGATAACAAACCTACTGGATTATTTTTAGGGCTGTGGGCTGGGTTTGGGGCTTTCTTGTTGGAAGGTGGAAAGGGAGAAATTATTCTGGCAGGAGAGAAGAGCATTAGGAGAAGCAGATTTACTAACTACTATGTACACATCCCTCCACTCTTGCATCCAATTCCTAGCAGGACTTGGTTTTTTTTCCGTAACACTCTTGTACATGTACACTACTTACGTATGTTTTCAGCAAGGCAATATCTCCTTCATCCAGAGCTGAAACGGGACAGGAAAAAAGAGTTAGTTTCTATTTTATAAACAAACCCAGCAGTATCAATTCTCCTTCTAAAAGATGAAAACATATATTAAAGGGATTCTTTTGAGTTTCTGCTTTTTCACTAAACCAAAGTGGAACAAAAAAGTATCAGACATTCAAGAAAAACAAAACAGGGTCTCCAGCTACTCTCTTCTGTCCAAAATTCTATACCACCCAGAGCTCACAGCAAGCAAGCTACTTCAACTTTGCCTTCCTCAGAGTAGCTTACTGACCTATGACTGTACAGAGATAGTGAGGAATATTGATATCAATATTTGCCATCAATTGAGGTATCAAAACTTCACCTTTTAAGCTTTTTGTTTCTTAATATTTAAGAAAACATCAATGAAAAACTGTGTTTTCCACCAGTGATGTCTCTCCTCTAAAATGCCCAGTGTGAGAGGGGAACAGCAGCCAAATCTAAGTCGGTGTTGGTAACAAAAAAATACCATAAATTACTAAAGCAGCCTGGAACCAGTAGCTAGCACAATACTGAGTTTTAATACTGTAAAATGGAAAACCTTGGAATGGTCACACTAGACGAGACAAACAGTCTGGTCCAATATCCCTTCTCAAAACCAGGAAGGTCTATGAGTGTCACAGATACACAGTGAGCTCCCACTCCTGGGCCACATGTTGTTACTAACAACCCTTCAAAAAATTTCCATACACAAATATTTGTCAGATTTTCAAACCCCTGAAAAGCTCCAGTAACTTTCAGAAGAATACACAGGAAGAAATCCCCCTGTTTAAATCAACATCATGCTTCCTTTCACTTGACTTAAACTTGGAATCTAAAACTTATACTTAAGCCTCAGAATTCCCTCACCAGAACAAGCAGCATCATTTGTTAAACGGGTCAGCTTTTGCAGTCCTGCAGGGCTGTTCCAGTGAACTCCTCAATTAACTAAGAAAAATGTAACTATTGTTGCCACACCTATTTACTTTCATATCACTTGTCATTTAACAGACTTCTAACATTCCCTCTCCTTCCCTCCAGAGCTAGCTCTTTTCCCTGACTGAATGAGAGTCTTCACCTTAAGCATCCCTGGCACTGTGTTTTCTCTCTTTTTTAATTTCATTGTATCTTTTTGTGACAGCTGGAGCTCAAACAACACGGTATTGAAGATCTGGGTGTAGCATGTGCTATACAGTATTCTGAGAGAATTTTTTGTTGTTGATCTTTACTTCTTTCCTGATTATTTGTACTACCCCATCGATTTTTTAATATCTACTAAACACTCTTGTTATAATTTTAAAATCTTTATTGACTGGGAACAGTTCAAAGTCCATCACTGATTACATATGGTGTTGACTTTGCTTGGTGCATTATTTAATATTTACTAACATGAAATAAAAAGGCAAATGAAATTCAAACAATGGAAGTAAATGGCAATTTTCAGACTACGCAGTATCACCAGAAAAATCTGTCACTTCTCTCTCCTGCTTCCGCTGAGTTACTTACAAAAGCAGCACACATGGGACTCCACCAACGAGCTAAAACAAATTATCATCTGTTACTAGGCTGACCGTTTAACTAATCATTAAACCACAAAAGGACTTTTGTCTTACTAAGAGCAAATTAGGCCTTTTAGGAGCCATTTATAGGAGCCGGGAGGACGATGGCACCACCTCCACCCCCCAAACACCCCGGTACTTGTTATCCAGCCTCTGACCAACCCTCATGGCGCCGCCTCCGCGCTTCCCCAAACGGGCCGCAGACCTCGCAGGCCTGATTTTCCCAGAGAATCTTGAGTGATGTTTGCGTTTGACAGCGCTGCCTGCCCCACAGGCCGCCCCCTGGTCAGGGCCGCAGAGGCGACACCGACCGAGCCCGGGCTCCGGGCCGGGGGTGCCGCTCGGGAAACGGCGACCGAAGCGCCAGGAAGCGCAAGTGAGGGACTTCTAAGGTTTTGGTCGGTCGGTTGTTTTTTTCTCCAGCCGAGCTCCCGGCACCACAATGGCCGCCGGCAGCGCCGCCCCTGCCCCGGTGCCCCGCTTCCCCACCGTGAAGTCGGGGATCTCGACGCGGGGCGGGGGCAGGGGGGGAGGCCAGGAGAGCGCTGCCGGATCCACCGCCCCTTGTCGTGGTAGCGGCTACTGGACCCGGGGCAGGCGGCCGAGCAGGATCAGGCCGAGCCCCCGCCTGTATCGCCTCTCACCGCGGATGGGCTTATCCTCCTTCTCCTCCTCCTTGGTCTTCCTCTGGTCGGCGCCCAGGTAGTCCGGCATCTTGGCAGCCCCGTTGCGGCCTGCCCTGCCCCGGATGCGTTACGCAGCACCGCGGGGGCTTCCGGCCGGGCCGGGCTGCGCCGGGGGGACACCAAAGGAGGGTGCACCGGCCTGTGGGCGCCGTGGGCCCCGCGCCACCCGAATCTCCTTCCCCCCAGCACTGCTGCCGCCACCGGAGAGTTCCGGTGGCCACAGCGGCGGTTAAACCCACAGCGCCGCAGGCGGAGGCCGGCATTGGGCCCGGCTAGGTCTCACCGCGGGTCCTGGTCCCGCTGCGGAGAAGCAGCGTAGAGGAGGGGGAAGAGCAAGGGGGTCGGCGGGGGAGCTGGGCCCTTCCGGGCCGCTTATCCCGCCGCACGCTGCCACCGCCCCGGAAGTGCTCGCCAGGAGCCTCCATGCGCCGGCTCCTGGCAACCGGCGAGGCGAGGTGAGCGGGGCCCGGTGCCCAGGCCCGAGGCACACTGCGCTCCACCTCTCGCCAGCGCCATGCTGCGCAGTGCGCAGGACGGGCAGGTCACGGCCGTCACCAGGGCGCTGTCTGCCGGTAGGTACGGTCGGGCCCTGAGGCGGGGGGCAGGAGCGGCCCGGCCGCGGGGCTGCAGCCGGTGCCGAACCACCGCGTTGGGGAGGGGGCCGGGGCGTTGCTGCCGACACCTCCAGCCGCCGCTTGCCCCGCCGGGGCGCAGGGCACCCCGAGGCTGCTGCTGTCGGGGCCGGGGCTCGCCCGGGCCCGAGTGAGTGCGTGTTCCTGGGGAAAAACCCACCCCGCCAGCACCTGCTGAGGCGTTAGAGTTGGGAAATGTTCTGTTTCTGAGCAACTTTCCTGTTAATTTTGCTGTAATTCTGCCCTTTTCACGTGTTGCATCTACCGCGGTGCCCGTTTCAAGTCGGAATGCGAGCAACAAGTGCGGTGTCGCTGCCAGAGGGAGGGGCCTGGGGATGCCGAGCGGGAGCCCGGGGAGGATCAGCCCAAATTCAGTATTCCTGCCGCCGTTGTCTCCTCTGTTACCCATCAAGGAGGATGCTGAATAGCAGTTAACATGGACGTTCCTTTAACTTGAAAACACCTTTCAAGATCTGAGGACACAGAGAAGTGTTTGGAAGGCCCCGTCTGATGGGTGTTCTGGTTCCTACCCACTTTAAAGCAGTCTGGTGGCTTTAGAGCAAACTAGCAGATCTGGCAACCTGGAGCCTTGCGTGATGAAGTACTTCTATGGGCTTTTGTGGGGCTTAAAAAAAAAAAAGTAAACTACAGAAGGTGAAGTTGCTTTTATGTTTTTGCTTATAGCATCAGTTCTCTGTCAAGTGGAACCTGTGGGAAGATGGTTTGAAGCATTTATTAAGAGGAGAAACATAAATGTTTCTGCCTCTTTCCAGGAGCTTGAAGATGAGAAGGAACTTTCTGAAGAGTCAGGGGATGAAGAATTGCAGCTTGAAGAATTTCCTATGTTAAAAACCCTTGATCCAAAGGACTGGAAGGTATTCTGCTGATATAGATTGGTGATAATTATTTTCGCTGGAAATCTCCTGTCAAAGTTGTTTGCCGTTCCCAGCTGTTAAGCATCCCCTCTCTTCTCCCCTTCCACCCCCATCAAAATTGGTTTGTGTCCCTTAGTCCTGTAGCTGGGTTTGTATTTTCGACACATAATCGGTTGATGAGGGAAAACTCAAATGCATGTCAGGATAAGATCTTATCCTTGAACTGTTGCTTTTCATTCGACTGCCTGTCAGCAGTGAAAGTGTCTTGTCTTCCTGTTATTGCCTCCCATATTCTGGAGTTACATTAGCACTCTTTAATATTAAAGACGGCAATTCAATTTTCCAATAATTGAATTTTCTAGGATTCAGCACTTTAATTTAGACTAAGCTCCTTGGATTTCTGTAACAGTGGCTTAACTTATTGATATTTGGTTATTCAATAATTACAGCCTTTAGGACAATTGTTCTTTGTCTATATTGAGAGGGAAGAATTCTGTCTCTTGCTTTTAGAAGATGAGGAGATGAATGTTTTTCTACATGTATTTTGATTTTTTTAGGTTGCATTCTACACATTATCAGTGTTTATTAGAGTTCTTGTTTGTTGGGTTTTTTCCTCAGAATCAAGACCATTATGCAGTTCTTGGGCTAGGCAATATACGATACAGGGCTACTCAGAAACAAATCAAAGCAGCTCGTAAGTACCCTTCCTTCATGAATATAGTTTTCCTTCAGAGGTACACAACTGTTTCCATGTGAAAGCACATACTTGTCACAGACAAGCTTTTTACTGTTTCACAGGCCTAAAAATACCCACTCTTTGATTTGTGTCACTTACCAGCCTTCTAAATTCACATCACAGCTCCAAAATCCATAGGCCTAAAGCTGGGGAAATCAAAAGCTTCACATCTCGGCTTTCTTGCCAGTGTCTCTTTTGTCAACAACCTTGGGACTATAACTGTAAATTTCTGCATTTTGGGGTCTGCAGCCAGGCTCAGTGAAAGGCAGGGAAATACAAGTAGCCCTGCCCTGGGTGTCTCAGTAGGTGGGTACCTCGAAGTCCCCTTACAGTCGTTAACTGCCCCAGTAACACCAGTGACCGGGATGTGGTGGAGTCACCACCCCTGGAGGTGTTCAAAAAACGTGTAGAAGTGGCACTTCAGGACATGGTTTAGTGGTCATGGTAGTGTTGGGTTGACAGTTGGACTTGATGATGTTAGAGGTTTTTTACAACTTTAATGATTCTATGAACATTTAAGAAGTATACTGCTGTTACCATCCTGATTAGACTGAGTGTTGCATGGGAATGGAGCAGTAGCTCTTGAATTTTCAGATATTCAAGTAACTAAAAGTTACTTGGGGCCACTGAGAAGATTTTGCTCGTCTTTGGTCATTTTACCATGTGAAAACGATAAGAGTTCCTGTGGCTGGATCTCTGGGATGTTACCGAGCTGTTAGTCTGTGAGATAAGTGCCCTTGACATTTTGGATAAGTAAGCAGTAGAACTTAGAAGGTACCACTGTGCTGCTTGATGGTACCATGGGCCTGTGTCTGAAATCAGGACATGATTCAGAAGTGCATGCATGTGACTTGGGGGCATTTTATGGTACTTGCACATGAAGGAGCAACACTTTTTCCTAGAAAGCAATGTGACCAAGAGCTGTCTTTGCAGATAGGATGGAAGTATTTAGGGAGGAAGATCCAAAAGTACTCTGGAGATTGTTCAATAGGCTTTATGAAATAAGCTGATGGTTTTGTGAATGGATCTTGCAGGCAATTGCCTGTCTAACTGTACTGGTGTGAGCAGAATCACTGTTCCCAGCAAAACCACAGATGAAGATTAGGTTACTCCCAGAGGAAAATGGGTGGAAATTAGCAAGTTACCAAGAGGCACAGGAAATTGTTGCCTCAGATAGATGTTGCTTAGCAGTGCCACCCATGTGTTGCCTGGCAGTGAAGTGTGTGCCAGTATAGCACAGAGCAATACCTGCTCCTGCGATATGAGTGGCCTCACTGGTCTTGTTGAGCAAGAACTGGGGGCATTTCTGTCTTTAGGATCTGTACAACACTCAATTGTCACATGGCCGTGTAGAGATGTGAGTCTTTCTCATCAGTATATGCTGTGCTTTCCTGTGTGTATCAAGGATTCTGATTTGTTTCTCAAAAGGCAGGTGGTTGTAACTGCTCGTGTGACCTCTTCTCTCTGGTATTTTATAGTGAGCGAAGAAGTTATGTTATGTTCTGTGATAACAGGGTTTGAGCATTTGGCAAAGAAGTCACTTTAAAATCTGTGTTTATTGTTTAAACAAGGCAACCTTGGTAGCACCTTCAGCAGATACTCAGTATGTGCTGGTTATATCTTAGGATTTAAGGTCTAAGTAGAGAGAGAACTTGACCACAAAGTCTGGTGCATGTGCCTAATGTTATCCATGGGTAAGTGCAGCAGCCTTCACAGGCTTGTGGCTGTAGTTCCCTTGCTAAAGTTCATCTCAAATTGTGTTCAGAACTTGGGTAAAGGAACAGAATACATTTTTATTTTACCTGAACTATTTTGCTTTTCATTAGAAATAACTAAAATTGCATGAATTATTTTTCTTTATTTTTTCAGTAGGATTGCACAGGAAATTGTAAGATCTTTCACAATTAAGGTCCAGAAACTGCGAGTTACTGAAGCAGTTTGCTATGCATAATATTAGAATAAGTCCCAGAAAATCAGTCCTGCTTCAGCTGCTGAAGGTGGAATAGAGTTTCTGAATTGTGGTTATTTTGCGTCACAGCAAAAATGAAATAATTTTAACTTTTACAGTAATGTTAAATCAAGGAAAATTCATTAACTTGTATCTATTTTCTTCCTGGTATTNTGTTGTTGTTGTTTTGGGGGTTTTTGAAAGAATCTAATTAAAGAAATATCAACTGGAATTATAGTATTACTTTGTGGTTTCTGAGAAATAAACTGTTGGTGATGAAGTGTTTCTAAACATAATATATCTATTTGCTAGATAAATCCATGGTTTTGAAACATCATCCAGACAAGAGAAAAGCTGCAGGGGAACAGATAGGAGAAGGTGATAATGATTATTTTACATGCATAACTAAAGGTAAGCAATTATTAATATACTCTCTCAGTCTATTTGATAATCTGAGACAAATCTGTAGTGTTTTATTAGTCTTTTAAAGGATTGTCAATTACTAAAAAGCCAGAGAAGTACTTCGTTTTAGAAAATTGCCTCAAGAAATCGAGGTCACACTGATACAAGTTCCCTGTGGGTAGAAGCAGTCTGGGAACGCAGCTCTGCTTGGTGACCAAGTGTGAACGCCTGTAGCAGCGCAGACAGAGGTGAACCACTAGAGGTAGCCACCGAGCTGGGATAAATTGGCACGCTCTAAAGGAATTCCCCAGACACCAACAGTAATCGGAGAATCTGAATTCTGACTCTGCCAAGAGAGCATCTGCTGATTGGATGCAGAATATCAGTTTCTTCAGCTGCTCTTTTTTGCCCACAGATGACTAAGGGAACTCAATTGAAGAACATTTACCTTCTTGCTGTGGTCGCCTAGAACATGGCTGCTGGCCAGTTCCAAAAGCATAGGGAGTATTCTAGGTGTATGACTTATGCCTCTAGAAATGTTTTGGGGTTTTGCTTTTTTATTTCAAGCATTCTTTTTTTTTACTCAGTAAGGTGAGGGTCAAAGGAAATCTTGGAATTTGTGTGTTATTAACGTTCTTCTGAGTGTCGTCTTACAATACTAGTTAAAATGTTAGATGGTATGTTAGACAAACTAATGGTGCTTTCAGCCTCCTTTAGAGCTGTCAAAAGGAAAAAAGTTGCCAAAAGAATTTATTTTTTTCCCACAGTTGCAATCTTCTCAGAAACTGGCAGATATTTTTAAGAACAACCTGCACCTGAGTTCAGGAATATGCTTTGTGTTCCACATGCAAGGAGCAAAATAGATCTCCCCTTTACTGCTTACCATCTAAGTTTAAGAATAAAAAGAAAGGAAAGTGCAAAGTGACATGGAAGAGGAGTAACGCTTCCAGGCAGCACCCTGGAGGAAGGAGATGCAATGGTAGGGAAGGGGGATCTGGAGTAGGAGCAACTGGTAATGGAACAGCGAGAAGAAACTTGGAAAGGCAGGAGTACGTAGGTGGGATTTGGAGCTGGATCTGACAAAGGAGTGAGTGGGAGATACAGTGTTGGGTAAACTGGGTATGTGGGATTAGAATTGGGGATCTGTATGGATCTCTTAAGTGGAAGAGGAACTGATGGATGTGCATAGAATTTATTGCATCAGGAAAATGGTATGAGGGTTATTGAAGCTCCTAGCTTGCAATGTAGAGGATAATTCGGGTCATTTAGAGTATTGGCAGAGGGAAGTCCCTTCCCAGAGGGGAAGACTGGCAGACAGCAGCTTGTTGGTGTTCCCATGCATTCTGTCCTCTCTTCATTAACATGTGCGGTAAGATCAGTTTACAGAACGAGGAACACCAAGGTCTCCTCCAGCTTATCACCTTCTAGATCTGACCTTCAGGGTGCAGTGTTCTCTGTCTAGGGATGCAGGCAGAGAAGCCCATGAATGATCTCAACAAGAATTTGATTCCTTTGACTTTTCACTCTTATTGAAAAATAATGGGCATTGTAAAACTGACAAAGTAATTCCACCCTTCTGTGAGTGAAAACAAGCATTTACTGAAGCTGCAGTGTGTGATTTCCAGGTTATAAGATTCAGGGATGTGATACTCCCCACCTGCAGGACTGTAGGGAGCACGTGTGTTTTGGCTGAGAGCTATGTGGTGTTTCGTTCTCTTTCCAGGTGTCCTAGTTTTGGCCAGGATAGAGTTAGTTTCCTTCCTAGTAGCCGGTGCAGTGCTGGGTTTGGATTTAGTGAGAGAATAATGTTGACAACACACTGATGGCTGACCCAGACTGGCCAAAGGGATATTCCATATTCCATACCCTATGCCATCGTGCTGAACAATAAAACTGGGGGGAGTTGGCCGGAGGTGGGAGCTCGCTGCTCAGGGACTGGCTGAGCAATTGCATTTTGTGCATCATTTAGGTTTTATATTCTCTTATCATTATTTTTCCATTGTTTTCAGTTCTATTAAACTGTCTTTATCTCAACCCATGAGTTTTATCTTTTTCCCAATTCTCTCCCCCATCCCACTGAGGGGGTGAGGGAAGGGCTACGTGGTGTTCAGCTGCTGCCTGCCCAGTTAAACCACAACACCAGAGCTCAGAACAACTTCATCATGAACTGCAAAATTTCTAACAAATGTCTCCTGTTCTTGCCAGTTCTCACCTGGTATTAACTCAGGGACTGTTTTTATTCTTGTCTTAGTAAACTGTTTTGTCAATTTATCTGCAAGGTTCCAATGTAGGATAAATGCCTGAAGACGTCATGCCCAAACTGTCAGTGCCTGAACTGAATTTACTACTATAAAATTATTTTAAATATAACTTGTTTTATTACATTGTAATGATTAAATGTGTTGGGTTTTTATAAATATTTTACTCCTACTCAGTTTAACAGGAATTGACAACAGTGCTATCTGGTGTTACTAAAATAACTAAATATCAAGCTGTACAGAATGATAGATCAAACAGATCTTTTTAAACATTTAAAACCTTTTCTGTAACATTCCCACCTTATGAGGAAGACTCACTTTACTCATGTTTTATGTTTGGTAACTTCTTTTCAGCTTATGAAATACTATCTGATCCTGTGAAACGACGAGCATTTAACAGCATAGATCCTACTTTTGATAACTCTGTACCTTCCAAAAGTGAAGCAAAAGAAAACTTCTTTGAAGTTTTTTCACCAGTTTTTGAAAGAAATGCCAGGTAAGCTCTGTCAGACTGCTTTTGCTGCTGCTGGAGAATCAGCATTTGCAAACTCTTCTGGCATTGTGTGTGCAACGGTGTGATTTTAAGGGATGATGGGAGATGCATTAATTTGATAAAAATGTAATATATTGCATTCTCTATTACTGCATTTTAAAATAATCTGAACTGTTACACTGGTGATACTGAGTTTGGCTCAGAGGCTAAAAAAAAAAGTCTGTTTTCAGCTCCATATTATTTACTGTCCTTTTTGCATAAGACATTGTTTCATCTTAAAATTATTTACTATACCAAGCGTGCGTGCTACTGACTAAAAATTCCTTTTTATGATTTTCTTATGAGGGTGGGACATTAACAGAAGACAATGTGGTTTATAGTGTGAGCCACTTTACAACACATTCTGAACAATCCATTGATTATTTAAAGTAGATTTATTGAATTTTTTATCAAGTATTCCAGAGGATTCAGACCTGGATCTGTGGTTGTCAGATGGGTTATTCCCTTCTCTGCTTGGAAAGGGATGCTTTGTCATGGAATAACAAATTCTGGAGCCTATGGAAGATGTCCATCTTTGTAGAGGAAAAATGGAATGGAGGCAGAGGATGTGTTATTCCCTTGTACACCATTAGAATATGTGGGAAACTTCCTGTAGCCTACCACAGAGCAGAGTTATTCACAGAGCACCTTTTGTCCACTTCCTGTAAGCTTCTCTACGAGAAGAATGTGTGTGGAGAATTGAATATCTACAAAGGTAGCTTGTGCTCCATCAGGTCTCCTTGTAGGCACACCGAACTCGGGCAGGAGGAATTTGCTTTTCTGGGGAAGCTCCCCAAAAAAGGCACAATCTGGAGGAAGGTTAGGAGGAACTCTCCTTTTTTTTCCTCTCTTGGTGCACCTGTGTGTTGGTGGGAGGGAGCCTCTGATTTAGTATTTTGATTTTGTACTTAGCACAGGCTGTATTATGAAGTAAGATTATATATATTATTTCTTGAATATACCCATTTTTTTTCAGGTGGTCAAATAAGAAAAATGTTCCTAAACTTGGGGACACGAACTCATCGTTTGAAGAGGTAGATGCCTTCTATTCGTTTTGGTAAGTTAGCTGACACCTCAGTTTCTAGTCACACCATTCAAGACGTGCAATATAAAGGCCCTGCAGACCCTTTGGTACAGAGATTGTTGGCTGTGGTCTGTTCTGACCTAATAATGTCACAAAATCACCCCACAGCTGTTTGGTGCCTTCCACAAATGGAGCTGGTTTTCTCCCAGCTAATGCATCCACATTGTAAACTCATCCAGCTCTCCAGACTGTACTGGATCTCCACTGCCTGTAGTGGGAGCTTAGACAACTGCACTGTAGACATTTAGAGTCGCTGAGACTAATCTCATCCCAAAATACACTCTGTCCTACAGTAGAGAGACACATAAATCACTACTTTCAATAGCATCTTGTGTTTTGACTTGATGCATTGGAATCATTGTATGTGCAGTATAATTGTAAATTATGTATTATACAGTAATACAGTATAATTGCCTATGAAAGCCTAATAGTAAAAAGATGTAGATTAATAATAGTAGATAATAGTTTAAAAAGTAGATTATTTGTAATAATTTTGCTGGGGTTTTATTATTGACTCTTTTTTATTATTATTTTAGGTATAATTTTGATTCCTGGAGAGAGTTTTCCTATTTAGATGAAGAAGAAAAAGAAAAAGCAGAATGGTATGTAAGTAAAAGGAAATTTGACAGGAGACTGAGAGATTGATACAGCAAGATTTTCCAACTTCCTGTTAGACTGTAAGTCATGGGAAGAAAGGTGGCCAAACTAAAACTGAATTCCACTCTTTGAGCTTAGTAGTCAGTCATGGACTTGAACTGAACTGACTGCAGGCTTCTCTTTGTCTCATTTGTACAATTGAAATAGTTCTTGCTTGCATCACAGAGGTGTTTCTGAAGTGCTTTGAAATGTGTGTTTAAGTTCAGACTTGCAGCTGCAGCAAGTCCCAAGCACAGGTTGAACCCGGAGCTGGGCTGAGCAAGCAGGTGTCATTTCTGTCTCCAACTCCTTGTCAAACTGTGCTGGGACAAGTGATACTTTCTAGAATTTGAGAGATTAGTTCTGATGTCTTGATGTTGGTAAAAATGCTGTATCTGTTGATGTAGTGATAATGCTGAATTACTCAGTGCACATTGCCATTGGAAAATACATTCTGTTTTTATCCTCCCTACAGTTACAAATACAGAATGTTCAAGTTAGAGCATCGAATCTTTCAGTCTAGGACATATTTCACAGGACACGGCCTCTGACTTACTCATCCTTGTATAACCATAACTGGCATTGTATGAACCTCTTCTTCCAAGTGTGAATAGAAACCAGTTTTGTAGTTAGATTCAGCAGTTAGCTTGCTTTGTGGCTAAAAGCTGTGCCATATTTATGCTGTGGCTGGACATTTCATTCCTCTTCTCTTCTGCCTTTTCCTGCTATTCAGTTTTTTGAGCCTCTCTGGACCCAATGTTCTCTCTCCTGTGAAGGCACTGTAATCAATTCTGTATCACTTGTATTTTTGATAAATTACAGATTAATCTTGAGGTTTCTCATTGGAAGGCTGTTGAGTTATTTGCACAGCTCTTTTTTGTGCTTATTCTTGTGATTGGTGTATTTTTTTTAAATTTAGACAAATGGTATATAGTATGCTGTACATCAGAGAGAACTGTGTTTCAGATTCTGTTCAGATCATGATTTTCATGATTCCTTCTTGCCAGAGGTGATGGTGCTCATGTTTTAAACCTTCGCTCTAGTCACAGTAGTCTCCTGCTCTGTTAGGGGATTGTTTTCTTTGTTCTGTATATGGTTGTGTGGATGAGGATACAGACCCCTACTAAAAATTTGCCTCTCATGACAACACTGACAAATATTTTCAGATTATGTAGTCAGACAATTTTCACTTTATTTAGCCTGTATTTTAATGGAGTGAATCTGGGACAATTTTACTGGAGTGTCATGGTACTGCATAGAAAGTGTTCTTTCTGTGCAGATGGATTTACTTGACATGACCTGCAATCTGTAAAATTACTATCTTGCTGCCCTTTAATTAAACTGTATTCCAGCATTTCAGTTGCTTTGCTTGGGTTTAGTATTAGGTCAACAAGTGGACTGCATTTGGAAAATTAATCCATGATCTCATTCCCTGCAATGACTGATACACAGCTTGTTTTGTCAGGTTTATGTAATTGTGTCAACACTCAGCATTTTTGACATGAGCTTGGGGCCTGGAACTTCATTTTTTTTGAAGTCTATTTTTGAAGTATTCAGAGAGGAGCATCTGTGAGGAAGCTTTTTTTTAAAGTTTGTTTGTTGAATTTCTAACAGAGTGACATTGTAGGGTATTAGCGCTGAACTAACTCTGCTTTCCCTTTTTAGTCGAGATGAAAGGAGGTGGATTGAAAAGCAGAACAGAGCTGCCAGAGCATTGAGAAAAAAAGAAGAAATGAACAGAATTAGGACACTTGTGGGTGAGGATGCAGAATGCTGTTTTTTAAAGAGAGATTTGTTAACTAACAGTCAAAATCTCCTGGTTTTCTTTTGTACATGATGCTTCCTTTCTTTTGCCAGACAATGCATACAGCTGTGATCCCAGGATAAAGAAATTTAAGGAGGAAGAAAAGGCAAAGAAAGAAGCAGAGAAAAAAGCAAAAGTAGAAGCAAAACGAAAAGAACAGGAAGCAAAAGAAAAAGTAAGTTAACTACTTTATTTGGGTTGAAAAACCCTGGTTCGTTCACACCTGATCCACAGCTTCAATTTCTAGATGTGTCAGAAAGCTACTGTTAGAATTATATTGGGGTTCAAAGATGCCTTGTCTCCCATCCCTGTGCAACAGGCAGTGCAGGACTGACAGCCTTTTGAGAATGAGATGAAAACAAGGAGCCCAGATCTGAAACAAAAAAACTTGTACAATACATTGCAGTTGTTGCAGACGCTTCCTCTGGTTCAGAGGCAGTCGTTAAGTTCTGTGCCCTACTTTTCATTCTCACAAAATGAATACAGCTGCTTGCCTCGTGCATATGGTCTGTGAGAGGCTGACAGGTATGAAATACTTCTTTAATTAACAGTTTGGAAAACAGGGCTCTGAAAACAGTACCAGGAATGAAAGGGAACTGTAAGGTGCTAAAAAGTGACTTACAAGACAATACTGGAGCACTGCAAGATTTTATGTCAATAATGATTCAGGAGAAATGTTGGACCACTGCATTTTCCCAGCTTATACTCTTGGGGCAAGCATAGGAAATTTTGCACAGTTTTGTCAAGAAGTCAGGATTTATAAATGAGGGGTTCTCATAGTGCGTATTTGAATTCATGCCAGCTGGTATATGTTTCATTACCTCCATCAAAATTCTTGGTAAACTAAGTATTAAAGTATTGATGTATTAAAAATCTAACAAAAAAAAGCCCCACCAAAACCAGAAACAGCACATTTTAATATTGAATGGCTGAGTGACCCTATAACAGTGCAGATTTGTTGAGGTTTGTTTTGTTTGTTTTCTCCTTTTGATTGCAGCAACGACAAGCAGAATTAGAAGCAGCACGATTAGCAAAAGAAAAGGAGGAGGAAGAAGTCAGACAACAAGCATTAGTAGCAAAAAAGGAAAAAGAGATACAGAAAAAAGCTATCAAGAAAGAAAGGCAAAAACTGAGAACAACATGCAAGGTATTTAAATATTGTTACATTGAAATACAGGTTACATCAATGAAATTGCTGTGTTTGCTTACATCAGCCCCTATCACATGCTTGCTTGTTCTTATGGCCAAAGATGGGCACAGAAGGTGGGTTTACTAAAAAGCAAATTACTAAACCACATACTTCTGATATGGTTTTGAGTTATGAGTAAAGCTGACTGAATAGGTCCAAACACAGCAGTGGCTGAAGGATGCTGTGTTAAACCTTTGTCTGAAGGAACAGGACAATAAAGTTCAAGAACTTTGTAGAACATGTATTTCTGCTTCCAGAACTGGAATTACTTTTCTGATAATGAGGCAGATTGTGTTAAAATGATGGAGGAGGTGGAAAAGCTTTGTGATCGTCTAGAGCTAGCAAGGTAAGCCTTCCTGCTGCTGATTTCTGCTCAGTTTGATACCCATTTTTCTACTAGCTATCCATTGTAACTTAATAATTTATTTTTAGTCTGCAATGCTTGAATGAAGCACTTACATCCACAACAAGGGAAGGAGGAAAGGCGGCTGTAGTAAAACAGGTAATTATGCTGAGTGTCAAATCAAAATGACAGTAATTTGATTTGTGAAATCTACGTGGCTGAATGGAAGTAAGATACAACATGGCTGCGGTGGAATCCTGCCCATTAAAGACCTGAGTTTCTGAGTCCCCAGGCAGACTTGATCTCTGCCCCATTTTACATAGCACAGTTCATGGCTGGTGAAATTAAGAGGGGCCGCTAAGAAAAAAATGTGCATTTTTAATTAGTAAAGAACATAAAATCTAGCATTTGTACAGTACACAGAAACAGCAGAGGAATTTATTTTGTCCAACAATGTGAAGCGCTTACCTAGAGGGAAGGGGGGCAGTCTTACCCTATTCTGTTACACAAGAGAAATCCTAGTCCAGTACCCATGACCTGGGGCTAGATCCACAAAAGGACTCAAGTGCTGCAGGATGTAGCCACTGGAAGGGCCAGTGGGTTGGATAGCAAAGTATGGGAAAAGCAAGACACCTGCCATCCCAGATTTACAAAACTCAGCAAGGATCTGCCTAAATTTGCCAGCCAGGAAAAGCCATTTGGACATTCTGCAGAAAGAATAAGGTGCTTTCTCTCATCTGCTTTGGATTCACAGCTGTGAACTTTCTTTCCTGGTGAGGATGATGATCTGTCCCCATCCCAGAGTCAGGTTTACTCATCAGACAACTTAAGATTCAAATCCCTCTTGCTCTACAGGGGACTAAATCCACTCTCCCAGTCTCCAGGAGAGTGTCCCAAATATAGGACAGTTATCTTGCTGTCTCTCTGTTAAAACTGTTCCACTTTTGCATTAATGAAATTGTCTATCAGGTAACTTTCCTTTTGCCAGGAAGATTTTATTCTGAAATAGACAGTGAGAAACCTATTTTAGGCATCCTGCCAGCAGGCGCAAGTGCACAGCGCTCTTAACGCTGCCAGGACTGAGCCAGGCAGTCAGCAGCAGTTCTGTTAAAGGTCTGTCACACCAGCCTCAAGATATGATTACAGTTTACTAAGATGTGAGATGGATAACTCCAGTTCTGCTGAATGGCTTGCTAACAAACCATGTGTCCATCTAACTGAGTAAGCACTAAAATCTGGCTGCTGCAGTTAATGCTAATTCAGTACAACTTCTGGCATAACCAGGCTTAGGTAGGAGTTAGGTGGGAAGATTTGGGAATCAGCACATTCAGCATGGATAACTGCCCTTGCTTTCACTTCAGATTCTTAGTGCTTTTGTGGATCTCTCCTTGTAAGTCAGGTGTTAGCCTGGACATTCACACTAGATTCAGGAGTTTTGCTTTAATCCTGGGAGTGTTTATTTAATTTCCTAGTGAACTTGTGATGGATTCCTGCTGTGGCTCCTAATCTGGGATGGCCAAATTTACACATGGGATGAAGGGAAATAATACTGGAGTAGATGAGCTCCTCCAGCTCCTTACATGTAATGCACAGAACAGCAACTAAGCAACATTCAAGGCTCAAAGCAATCCCAGAGAGAGGGGCTTGTATCATTGTGAAATGTATAAGTAAATAATACTTGTTTACAATCCTTCAGATAGAAGAAATAAATGAACAGATAAGGCGAGAGAAAGAAGAGGCAGAAGCTCGTATGCGCCAAGCAACAAAGAGTTCAGACAAGTCAACCACTGGTGGTGGAGGGGGAAGCAAAAATTGGCCAGAAGATGATTTACAGTTGTTAATTAAAGCTGTGAACCTTTTCCCAGCAGGGACTAACTCAAGGTACTTCTCAGGTTTGGTGTTAAAAGCCTTAATAACTATTTTTAATTAAATAACAAACATGCAACTTATTTTCAGAGCATCCTAAGTATGATGTCAGTATAAGGACTCACTAAACTTTGACTGTTGAACAGCCTGTGGTTTCTCTTAGTACCATGCTCTACATGTCCCTGGAGTTAGCTCTAGCACGATGTCTTGTTTCTCCACAGACTTGGGCCTCAGTCTATCAGAAAGATTGTGCTGGGGCCATGTTTGCACAGGGCTTACTACAGGATAGGCTCCAGTCATTAAAGCAGAGAACAAAACTGGAACAGTGACCATGAAGCAGCTGGGCAGGAGTACAACTGTGTAACCTGCTTCCAGTAGCTCCACAATGTACGTGAGGTTGGTTTCTCCTCTATGCAGGAGAGCCAGGTGAACAGGGAGAGGCTGGGCTCCACAGAAAGCAGCACTGGCAATCAGTTTACTAGTAGGCATCAATAACAGGAGCATGTCTTAAATCCTGTTCTTTCCCAGGAGTGAAATGCCTTCTTCCACTTAGTATTCACAGATTTGAAGCCTCCATTACAAGATTTGGATGCTTGCTTTTAAAAAAAACAAGCTGTCATGCTCCTTATGGAGATGATATCAGTACCTGTGCCTGCACCACAGCTCAGCAGCCAGGAGTATTCATGAAGAACGTAGGCCTAGATATGATCCTACTCTCTGATCAGGGGCAATAGCCCCCTCCAATTTCTGCAGATGCATTAGGAATAATCTGGGGCCTGGGGCTCCAGGTACCTCCTGTAGAAGCCCCTTTACCTGATGCTGAAGTATTCTTTTGGGGGGCAGTGAAAACAGGGATAGTAACTTCTCAGCCCTTGTAGCACAGCCTGCAGTATTTAGTGTCAGAGGTGTTCAGGGAATTCGGGGAAAAAAAAACAAACAGCTGTGCAGAGTTTTGAGGATTAGAGGTTTGCACTTACCTATGTTCTACCCCATCTCTCTTCTGTATCAGAAGCCAGGAAGCTCACCTAAGCTGACTGAATTCTTAAGGGTAACATCTGCATTTAGTGACTGAAAACTTTCCAGGATAGTTACCATCAGAGTTTGTCATGATAGGACGAGGGGTGATGGATTCAAACTGTAAGAGGGTAGATTTAGACTGGAAATTAGAAGGAAATTCTTTACTCTGAGGGCAGTGAGACACTGGAACAGGTTGCCATGGGGGGATTGTGGATGCTCCATCCCTGGAGGTGTTCAAGGCCAGGTTGGATGGTGCCTTGAGCAACCTGGTCTAGTGGGAGTTGTCCCCCTGCATGGCAGGGGGTTGGAATTAGATGATCTTTGAGGTCCTTTCCAACCCAAACCATTCTAGGACTTTATGATTTTATATATATTTAAGTATGATTAAACTTCTCTTAGGAGTTGATACAAATGTTTACGGGAGCTTGCCCGTCACTTGTATGAAGATAAGCTGTTAAGTGATATGCTGCTTTATCCTCTTCTATTCTTGCTTTAGGTGGGAAGTTATTGCCAATTACATGAACTTGCACTCTACTACTGGAATAAAACGAACAGCAAAAGATGTCATCAATAAAGCAAAGAGCCTCCAAAAGCTCGGTATCTATATTACATTATTTTTGTAATAAGGTGGCCTGCATGCTTCTGTACAGCTTCTTATCTTTGAACAGCATTGTGTTTCTATTATGAGAAAATCCTCTGTATATACCCAAAGGAAATGTAGTTCAGATGGAAGACTCAGAGAAGCATTTATGTGACTCAGTATTTTCAGCCTAATGGCTCTTGTGTAAGTCACTGCCTGATGAGTGACTCTCTGGAATTCTCTTAAGTCTGACTTGGTGCACAGATGTCTGGGCCACATGCATAGCGTGGGCTCCTCTGCACTCAGGAGAGATAAATGGGCTCTGCAGGAGCTCTCTACAAAGGAAGGTGTCTAGAATAAAGGCAAGTGATGAAGCTATAGAGATACTTTAAAAAGATGAATGCAATTCAGCACCAGAGTAGGACACCTGAATTAATGTGGCTTATCTCCTCTTGTGGTAAATGGAGCCTAGAGAGCTCTGGAATAAGTTCTCAAGAGAAATCAAAACATTCCACTGTAGGAAAAAAAAGTTTTCAAGAAGTTTCTCAATTCTAACCCGTATACCTGCACAAGGACACAGACTTTCCCAGTGTTCCAGCCTCTCTGACATACTGGAGCTCTGGGTAATATGAATGTTTTATACCAAAGCCCTTACTTAAGAGAATAATCCCTCTTGATGTTACTGAAGTTGCAGATTCAGGCTTAAGCTTATACAGAGAAAGTATTCATCTCAGCAGTATATAGCAGGATGTGGTTGGAGAGCCTGACACTTCAAGGAAAGTTTATGGACCCTGAAAGATTTTATATCTACCAACCTCTTTACCATCATTTAAAGGAAGTAGGGCTTTTTTTGTTATGTGATTATTGTAAACTAAATCTGCTACACAATGTTTTTATTATTACATCTGGTTTGAATTTTGTTGCAATAATTATTCAATGTCTGTTGCTTATAGACCCTCATCAAAAAGATGATATAAACAAGAAAGCGTTTGATAAATTTAAGAAAGAACATGGTGTGGTGCCTCAGATGGACAGCGCTGCCCCCTCAGAACGGTTTGAAGGTAAAGGTGAAAAGGGAGCCCTTCTGGCAGAATTGTCTCCCCTGTGCCTCTTCAAAAGTCATCCAGAACTTATTTAAGACTTGCTTACAAACTCAGGTAGCAAGTCAGAAAGTGATTCATGCTCTGTTACTGGAGTTACAGGATCATCCTACAGCAAAGTTTTGGTCTCCTGTTAAACCCCAAACACCTCCCATCAAATTCTGCAGACACGTGCAGAAGGCTGTTTCCTTACCAAGTGTTCTGCTGAAACACAAAAGCAAGCACACATTGCTGCCCTGATGCTGTGGCTTCACAGGGCAGCTGCGGTGATCTAATACTCAGCTGACAGCGAGAGATGTTACCTCCTGACTTCTCTGTGCTTTAAAGATCCCACAGGCCAGTTGTCCAGTCAGTTTCAGGTTGTTTGGTTTGGTTTGGGTTTTTTCCCCAGTTTTTCATACCAGAGACCCCTTAGCTCAGACTAGTATCACAAAACTGCAAAGATTTTGAATAAATAATAATACTTTTTACAGTATTTTCCTAGGCTTATCTCAGATTCCTTTTTTTTTTTTGCTTCTCATTGTCATTTTTGCATTTAAAAACAGGATCACCTTTAGATTCATCCCCTTGGACTACAGAAGAACAAAAGCTTTTAGAACAAGCACTGAAGACTTATCCAGTAAATACTCCTGAAAGATGGGAGAAAATAGCAGCAGCTGTTCCAGGCCGGTCAAAAAAAGACTGCATGAAGCGATACAAGGTAAGGCACCTCATCTCCTGCTGTGACTGCAGTTAGCCCAGGTCTTGTCAGCATCCTTCCCTTTTGCTGTTATGTTCCCCACCAGAGACAGTGTCCAACAGCAGCAAATCAGCACAAGACAGAGCCTTGCAGAGAAGCTTTTGTTTTGGTTCAGTTTGGGTTTTTTTGCAACTAAACCCCAAAAGAGCAGTAAGAATTAAGTTTTCCTCTGTGAAAGCAGTGGCTCTGGAAGCTGGGAAGGGAAGGAAAGTCTGTCTCAGGAAATCTGTCCTACGATTTGACAGCAAGCTCTTGTAGATGGCAGTAAGTCCTATCCCTGGCCTTTGTAGGTAAAGTTCCTGCTACGGGGGAAGTAGATCAGTATTGACCTTCCATTAATTTATTTAAGATAAATTATCTTAAGTTACTAAACTGTCTAGATTCCTCACTATGTTGAAAGCTAGAGTGTTTCAGGCTGAATATATATAGTGTTCAAAACCACAGCATTGCTAACAAGTTCTACATTCAGATAAATATGTTGGGTTTTTTTTCCCCACAACTCTTCAGGAACTCGTTGAAATGGTCAAGGCAAAGAAAGCTGCTCAAGAACAAGTGATGAATGCTACTAAAGTCAAGAAATGACTCTTACTGACAATCTCTGTTTTGTAATAAAAATGCAAATACTGTACAGGTTTTCCTTCCTTAATTACATAGATACACAGGACTGGCTCATTCAGGAGGTTTAATCTTCTCAAATGCATTTCTCCAACTCAGAAGCTTTGAACAGGGATGTAGTTGGTTTTCTTTTTGGTTTGTTTTTTGTTGTTTGTTTTTTTTTAAAGCTCAAACACATGAAAGTTCTTGTTATTCACTACTCACGGAGCCAATACATGCCACTGCAGATTTTGTTATACTCTGGAAGTTGTTCAATTGGACCTGGAAGTTAAAGAGAGTTGGCCATGACACACGCTAAATGGATACTGATTGGTGTGGAGGGGTCATGGGAGGGTAGGGAAACTCAGACAACATACCCACGGCAGCAACTGCAGGATGCTTATCATATATGTACTTTGTGCAAACTTCTCTAATAGTCTGGGCATCAATAGCCTAAAAGGGGTTAAGAGACATCTGTGTTACCTATCCCATTTCAAAAAGAATTGAGAGCCAGTGATCTTAATTTTGTACAATCAAGGGGAAGAGGCAACAATACAGTTGAAAGTAGCAATTAAATTTCTTAAGGGCCGAATTTAAAAGTTGCAACATGACTGCCACTTACTTCAATTCTTGCCTCAAGTTCTGGAATTGGGATTCGGCGCTTGTAACACAGCATTTGTCTTCCGATGTCTTCACAGATTGGTGTGGACCCTAAAACGGGGAAATGTGCTTCAGTTATCAGCACACAATTCCACTAAGAATAAAAAGCTCTCATAAGTCTCACCATCAAGTTGTAGCAGCATATTTGTCTTCAGAAGATTTTTCGCTCGAGCTACTTCATTTTCTGTGACGCTTGTGCAAAGCCTTATCCTAAAAAATAAGTAAATGCAAAGGCAATAAGTAATGGTAACCTACAGCACAGGAGATTGCCTGTGATAAAGAGGTGAATATACATTAGTACACCTACCAGGCACATCTTTTCTATAGACAGAGCTGGTAAGAGTTGGGTATGGAAACAAGACGAGATGCAAAGCAGCAGTCTAAGAGTAGGGTGTTTTGGAAGCATACCAATATACCCAAGAGCAAGTTTTTCCCTTTAGAATAGCTGAATTTCATTTTATTAATGGAAGTGTGGAGCTAAGTGTAGTCCATACTCATTCTCTTGAGAACAGCCATTGCTAAGATAGTAGGAACCAAATGATTGGAGGTAATTAGCAGAGGAGGCAATCCGTTATGGCCTGGCCCTTGGTGAGATAACGATTCACCCCACTGCAGGGGGAACATTTCACTAGGACAGGGGGACACATTAGATAGCTTAACACATTTTTGTCACAGGAATGGTTTGTATCTTCCTTGGTGCTAAGCTGCAGCAAACAGACAGATAAAACGATGGCATTTTTCTCCACAAGCTGTTTACAAAGATCTCATAGAATGATGATGTAAGTGGTTAAAGAAACTAATTTTAGAGTTTTCTTTCAACTTCACCCACTTTAAATCAGTGCTCTTAAATGGCATATGTCCGTTTCTAATCACATCCACAGGTCAAGCATTACAGTTGCACCTGTGGACATCTTTTAAATTTAGATTTAAGCCCTAGATTAATGAATATTATCTAGAATCCCAGGTTTCAAGATGCCTCACCCACCTTGATCACATCACTTCCCTATATACTCACTAGAGCTCTGTGTTAATACCACCAGCTGGTATGGTATGTAGGATAGCAGCTGCAGAATGGGTAACTGCTACTGGTGTTTGTAGGTGACTGCACATTAATTATTCTCATTCATTAATATTTACCCTTACAGATGCCAGACATGCAGTTGACAGACACCGTACACTGACTTAGTGCTATTCTAAAAGGTTTGACACAGTTTCATAACTCCTATCACTTGCAAGTAAAACAACAACAAAAAAATCACTGCCATATTTTCTTGTATATGGAATGCTGTTATATTAACTGCAATTACTATTTATTCTTCTAGGGCAGAAAAAGAAAACTACGCCTAAACCTTAAGCTATTTACTGCAAGTGTGCCAGAAACTGGCTGCTGGGACTGCACTGAGTGGCAGTTTAGAACTTGAAGCATTTGTCTCTTCCAGGGAAGCCTAAGCAGAAAAAACAAAAATACTCTCTTTAAATTATTGCTAATTTGTATACCTCCACAATTGTATTTTTTTAATTGTATATCCTAACAATCTTTTTAGAGAAGGAGTTGTTAGCTTACCATTCTCTCTGAACAAAGTGCACCATGTCCTGGATAGTGGATGGCTCACAGACCATATAGAGTCCCCACAGCCCTGTGTCAGTGTAGCAGGTGTTGAAGGACTGGAAGCTGTGACACAGGTTACCATGGCAGGCGATCTGAGCAAGTTTACTGGATAAATTCTGCTGAGGCAAAAGGAAAATATATTATGTTATGGAGTTTTTTGAAAGCCTATCAGTCACCTTTGTGGCCTCTTGTTTTCACAGCAATGATGACAGAACATGCAGTAGTATCACAGGCTCCAGCAGAAGCTACGAAGTTAATTATCAGCTCTTCCTCTCAACAGTTTCTTTCCTTGCATGTAATCCCACATTTCCAAGTAACAGCCCAGATTTAAGCCAAAACCTAAAGCTACTTGGGTTCAAGAAAGGGACAGTTACTGATACCCACAGGTTCCAATAACAGGCAGGTATGAAACATCCTACTTTCCATGAGGGCTGGCAGACCTCAAGTCACCTCTATTTTGGTTATCTACAACCACTTCCTAAGATTTTCCTAGATCTTGGGCAACAAATTCTCTCAGACTCACGATTCGATATCCTTCTCTCACTCCAAAAAACGTCTTTCAGAAATAGCCACGAGGTAGCAGCAACACCCTCAGAGCAGTTTGAGTGGGTCTGTGTTGGCAGCCCACCCCATCAGCCTCATGGAGAGCAGGAAGGTGCCTGCAGGTTCACTCACCACGCCTCCTCCGAAGGAACGATCCCAGTTGCCTATCAGAGTGTTTGCTACCATAAGTGGGATGGTGTCAGGGTGTGCCCAGCCAGCTGCCTCGACAGCCACCGCAATGTGCGCCAAGGGCATCTTGTCATCTCTTATACGGATCTGTGGGAACAGATGAAAGCAGCTGCAGCACAACCTACACATGGTAATGCACATGGGAAGTTACATATCTGGAGACAGACGTGTCCATCACATCTGGATTATGAAGTGCGTACATAGAGAACCAAAAATTAAAGCATGTGAAGCTTTATTTAACACTGGTCTTAACTAGTCTTTCCCTGGTGAGTTCAGAGCAGTTCACCAAGAGCAAGCCTAATGTGACAGACATAGAGAGGGCTTCACAAGTCATTTTACAACCAACAGCAGCACAGAAAGCTGATGACTTTTAAAATCCAGAGCTGCAAGTAGAATACAGATGCCTCAGTTCTCTGCCATATCCTTCAAGTTACTGATTCTGAACAAGTGGAAATGCTCCAACACAGTAGGGGATTAAAGGAAAGTAGTAGCAGGGGTAAGGGAGGTGTTCCTCCAGGAACAGATGAAGCAGAAAAAGTGGTGGCAGTGAGGCTTGTCCAGGAAAGGTTGGAAAGTACTGCTTTGGAAAGCAGCTACTCCACTGCCCTCACGGGGGGCAAGAAACCTTCTAATCTGCGGAGTCTGTGGCTGAGCAGCTCTCTCCCCTCAGCAGAGAGCATGTCAGCCGTGCTGACAGGGAATACAAGGGCCAGCTCAAAAAGCCACCTCACAGCTTACCTCACTACCTGTGAAGCTGCAAGGTGGCAGGGGTGGCAGCCCTCCTTCTGGAGCAGATGGCAAGTTACCAAAGTGGCACTTCGCTAGGTCAAGCAGCTCATCGTGACAGACCCCTGAACAAAGACATTTCACATACTTTGTAATGTTACTTTGTAACCAGTTAAACTGTGGCATAGCTTAGAATCAACCAAGCAGTAATTTCCCCGCTTTATTGCCCCACTTTCAGATTCTTCACATCTCCTCATTATACATGATCAGCCTCCTTAATTCTCTTCAATAGCCTTCTACTAATATTACACCAGATCAAGCTGTTTGCTCTCAGTTTCAAATATTATTTATTTTTCTCTCTGCTTTCCTTGCTACTCCACGTTTCACTGAGCCCCTTCTAGGCCTCCCTTTTCCTGCCCACATGGAAGAATGACCTTGGCCTCCAATTCACTTCTAGTTATTGGTTTAAGAAGGTTTCTGGAATATTACTGAGGGGAAAAGGTAACAAAAATTCAAATGATATGAAGGCACAAAACATACAGGGCTAACAATGAATTTCCAGGACCTACTGAACAATGGGTAATTCATCATGTTGTTCCCAGAACCTTAAAGACCATAATTTTAAGCACAGTTTCACATAATCCAGGGTGAATATCTCATACTAACCTCCAGCAGCAGCCAGGACCATTCTGGGTCCTTTGTAATGTGTTGTTATGTACTCCACCAAGTCATTACGGTTTATGGATCTGAAACAGTTAAGGAAACATCACTAGTGTATCAGGAAGGTTTATTAGAGGAAGAAGAGTAAATTTATAGAACAATATAAAAATAATTGTAAGTTCTGCAAATGCACAGAGCTGCACATAAAGGCAGAAAGCTAAAAGAAGGGTGGCTTCCTAAAAAGAAAATAGGAACTTGATACATTTTGCCTTTCAGAGCTCTTCCAGCTTCCTGAGAAGGACTGAAAAATACAATTCAGTCAGGTGGAAACAGGATCCACTGATGACCTCATGCCAATTTGAAATCAGCACATTTATCAGTCTCCTGGTCTGCACTAGTGTCAATGCTGAAAGAGCAGTGCAAATGCAGTTGTATTTATGGCAATGCCTAACACCTGACCAATAGGAAAAAGGAGCATTTCCAATTTTTGTCAGATGCATTTTTAACAAACGGGAGAAAAATACGGTAAATAAGGAGGACACGCGGTCACACAGTAGACATCTGAAGTTCACATACCCTTTGATGCCTCCATACTGGGGAATTAAGGCAATAGAGGAATTCTTCTTATAGTTATAACCAGTGTAATTTCAGCTACCTTCCAGGGTAAACACGAAAACTGACACTGTTCCCTGCATTTTGAGATGAGTTTTTTCAAGATACAGAAGCCACCACACAATTAAAGACAGCCATAAATTTGAACATACTTGATATTTTCTGTAGGTCCTAAAATTGTCCGTCCTAGGGCTGTCTTCTGATAGGCTGTAGCATGAAGGTAATCAAAGACAACTTCTTGTAAATTGGTTTCAACCTCTTGCATCTCTCGAAGTATAACACCTCGCTCACGCTCAATCTCTGCTTCTCCCAGGGTACTGTTCTGAATTATGTCAGCAAGAATTTCCACGGCTAATTGAAAATAGAAAGTGCATCTTCAGACTAACAGAAAAATCTGGTTCCAAAAGTAAAACCCACCCTAAAAAACAAATAGCCCAAGATTTGCTAGTAAGATATGCAAGGGGACAAAAGATTTGCTCTGCAGGAAGGGAGAGGTCCAGCAGCTATTTTCTTTTGGGAGTCTAAAGACAAAAGTGTTTCAAATATCAGCTTCCCTGCTGGCACTCTCCTTTTCAAACCTGCATTTGCATTCTCGCATTCCTGTGAAGTTCAAGAAAGCACTTTTCACCCAGGAAGGAAACACTGCAAAAACATCATTCTGTGTTGTCTCGTCAGGAGCGGGGTCAGCATTTTGTTCTTTGCTGCTTTTCTGATGAATGAAAGCAGTTACCTCTTGGTAAGTCTTTTGAAAAAGCCTTTGCATAGTACACGGTTTGCTCCCTGGAAGTGTATGCATTCAGATGAGCTCCCATGTTCTCAATCTCTAGTTCAAGGTCTAGCTGAGATCTCTTCTTTGTTCCCTGAAAGAAAACAATAAGAAAAATGGAACTAGACCCTTTAATTCACCTACTCATCATTACTACTTCTTGTCTGGAAAAGTCAAGGTCAAGAAAAAGTCTGAAAAGAAAACTGCCATATTAATCTCTCCATGCTTGAAAGTCTGATATAAATCCTACTGTGCTCCTAAATGAAAACAAAAAGCCTGCAAAAGGGGGACTGTGTGTCTTCTAAGACTATGACAGGAAGTTAGAAGTGAGTTAAAATTAGATCTGTGGTACTAACCTATAGCTGTGTAGCAGCTACACAGAACTAGGACTTGAGCTTCATTTTCTAATGGAAACTAGTCTAAGTTGTCCACTTTATTTTTCCCCTCTCCTTGATTTCGAAAATTTATTTACCCAATTCTGGCAAAGTTCTTATCATTGATCTTTAAAGATAAATAATTAGAAATCCATTGTAAATTTCCACATCAATACTAATACTGACCTTGAAAGCCATGTGCTCAAGGAAATGAGCAGTTCCATTGTTCTTCTCATTTTCATACCTGCTTCCAGCATCAATCCAAAGCCCAACCTCATTGAGAAAAAAAAAAAAAGTAATTTTACCAGCTAATAATGCAGCATTGTTGTTCATACACATAAACTACACTTAGATTTTCAAGACCTATTTTTAAATGGCTTTTTCCTTAAACGAAATAGGTTTCCAAGAAAAACAAAATTTTGATCTTCACAAAAAAATCTAATCACAAATCATTTACAAAAGCCTTAAGATCTCAATTTCTCAGCTGAAGTTTGAAGAACAACTGTTGATAAAGACTGAAAGAATGCAATTTAGTTTCACAAGGAAATGAACACACACAAACAGTTAAAAAAACCCTTCCCTTTACAAGTTACCTACTGTGCATGTTGAGAGTCCAGAGTCTTCAGAAGCCACTTGCAAGCCATTTTCCAGAGGACTCACCCTAGTTTCAGGAACATTTAAGACTACTTCTGTTGCTGCTTTGGCAGCTCTGAGCCTGCCTGTTCCAACATGGACACACTATAAGGAAAAAGCATCAACCACACTCAGATTAAGTTATATCATAGGATGGTCTTCTGAAAAATGTATTCCTGAACTTAAACATTAAGTTTGTGGATATTTTTTGAAGCATGCATTTAAAAGAAAAAAATCAGCACTGACTTATTCGCTACTATTTCACATCAGGGATACAAAAAGAAAATGTAAAGATAACTAAAGCTGAGTAGTCTGTATCTGCTTCCTTCCAACTAGACCATTTGACAGAAGAGCAGGTTACTGTCATCAGCCAGCCATCATGAGAACCACACTTGTCTCCCAGTTCTGCCAGAAGATCCTGAAGACTGAATATATCCTTTAACATCTGGAATCCTTTTGGGTACCTGCTTTCTAAAGTGAAGTAAGATACCATCCAGGACTGCAAATCACAGTCCACCATTGTTCAGAACAGGGACATTGAAATTGTCACCTTTTATACAATCATCTGGCCATTAAAGCACATTAAATCAGAAAGTGGTAGAAAACATGAGAGGATGGAGGTTAAAAAAGTTTACTGCCCTTTTCAACATTTATATCCCAAATGCATACTTCAAGCAACAAACTGTTCCAAAAATTTTACATGTATCAAACAAAGATTTCCCTCACCATGTGACTGCAATAAAAATGAAAGTACAAAATCCAGCTCTCACCCACCCTTGTCCTGGAATACCAATAGGCTACATCTCTCAAACCTTGCGTATCTAGACTCATAGGACGACTCAAGTTTGAAGGGTCCTCGGGAGGCTTCGAGTTCAATATCCTGCTCCAAGCAAGATCAGCTACAGGATCAGACCCGTTTGCTTGGGGCTTTTTGCAGCTGTGTATTGAAAATCTCCCAGGACGGTGAGAAACCGCACGGCCTCTCTCAGCAGCTGGCTCCACAGCTTGACTGCCTCATGGGGAAAAAGGGGGTTCATATACCCAGCTCTTCCTCTCTTGTTTCAACTTATGTCCATCGCCTCTCATTCTGCTGCCATGCCCCACCATGAAAAGCCTGGCTCTGTCTTCCTGACAACCTGCTCATAGGTACCGGCAGGCTGTTGTTCGGTCCAACTGAAGCTGTGTCTTCTCCAGGCTGAACAAACCCCAGCCCCTCAGCCTGTCCTCACAGGACACATTCCCACGGCAGCCGCCGCCGCTCTCTACGGCATCACGCCCCAGCCCCAGCGCTGCCCCGCTCCGGCTGCCAGATGCCGAGGCGGCCCCTCCGCCTCGGCACCGCGGGGGCGATATGGGGCAACGCTGGGGCAAGAGCGGCCCCCAGGGAGCAGGCGGCAATCCCCGGGGCCTGCGGCACCGGGGCTCGTCCCTCGAGGACGGAGTCCTCCCTGAGGGGCAGCCGCAGCCTTCGCCCCCGCCGGGCGCAGACTACAACTCCCGGCATGCACCGCGCCGCGGCCTCCTGCTCCCCCTCCCCGCGGCAGCCCAAGCCCCGTCGTAAGGAGCTACCCAGGTGCTGGGGCTCCCCGCAGCTCCCCCCTCCCGCGCTCCGCCGCCTACCCGGCGCCCCGGGCCGTGCGCTCGCACAAGGCGGGCAGACCAGGGCAGGAAGAGCCGTCGTGCCGCTAAGCGAGCCGTAGACGCAGCCATCTTGGCGAGCGGGCGGGCCAGGCGACCGCGCACTTCCGGACGCGGGTGCGCAGGCGCAGAGGCAGCTCCGCCCCTTGCTCCGCCGAGCGCTTTCCTGGGCTTGTGGGTCTGGTCGGGTGGCACTGGGGCTTCGGAGCTTGTGCTGGCTCGAGCGTAACCGCCCAGGCCCCGGTTGACATGGCCTCTTCGCCTCTGCCAGCCCTTTGCTAACCAGCCGCCATGGCAGCGAGGCCATCGCTCCTCCCCTCAGAGCCCCTTACGGCCCTGGCACCGCCTGAGGCCCCGGGAGGGGGTTGACTGTGGCCAAGCCTCAGCGGTGTGGGCCCAGCGATGTGAGTGAGGCCCTAGTGCCTGATGACAGCTATGGAAAGTTTGTGTTCCTCACAAAACCTCCCCCTGTCGTTAATGCTTTCACTGGGATGCCTCTGAACTATCCGAGAGCTGGCTGATGACAAACTGTGCAAGCAGGCCTAGGTTGTAATCGTCCTGCTCTCCTAACCCCACAGAACAGTGCAATTCAGGAAAGCTGCTTTTCCTCTCAATAAACCGTTATCGTCAGTTTCTGTAACCATAAAGTCCTGCATTTAATCAGCTGGTTCATAAGTGGTTGTGGGCAGAGCTTCCCACACACTGAGGTTCCTCCGGCCCCATTTCCACCCAGCACTGGCTGAAATAGGCCAGTTTGGTACAGCTAGTTGGAGCTGTATTTCTTCTAAGACAGACCCACCCTAACTGGGGAAATCCTGAGACTGAAACAAGATTATAATCTAAAGTATTGTTTTAAGAAGTGTATTAAGCATATCTAAGAGTTCAGACTGTTAAATATAGGAAGGCTCCATCTACACCAGTGAATTCAGTGCTCTGCCAAGCCCAGTTGACAACTGCCTGTGCCAACGTCAGTGAGCTCCCTCAGCTCCCAGCACAGGATGGCACAGTGCAAGCTGTCTGCTGGGAACAGTCCTTCCCAGCTGCCAGGGGCTGGGGAGAGCTTGTGGGAATAGTACTTGACAAGAGTCAAATTTGGGCTGGAAAAAGTTCTGGCAATGTACCACTAGAAGCAAATTCATTTCAGAGCCAAAGGTTGTTCCTGAGCATGCTTGGAGTGTATGGCTGTGGATAAATAGGTATAGTCATACAGAAAGCGGTGCTGTCACTTTATACTTCCTGTGTAAACTTTTTTTCTTCTGTGGTAGGAGCTTTTCACTTGGCTAATCAAGTACTATCTCAAAAATGATAGAAAATCAGAGGTGGAATTCTATTATTTGTCCAAGTCCCACAGAGTGTCAAGTGTGACAGAATATAAAGAACCAAAATAATACCTAAAAAAAATCTGCACTACATATGCTGGGGGGAAGGCACTGGGTTTTGGTACTGTTTTCCTAACCTAGGAGCTCCTCTCTTCCTTAGACCAGCACAGTCCTTCTGACACCCTCTACCTCAGTACAGATACTACAGACATTTGCTACTGCTGTCTTGTTCTGTTCCAGAAAGAGAGAGAAGGCTGGGCTCTCAGCAGATCATCAGAAGGAAGAGGATCTTGGGCCCCAGATATTCAGCTTTTCCCCAGGTCCTTCAGCACCTGCCTTCTGTGCCCCCAGTGCATTCCTTTTTAACAGACACAGCCAGTTTCCGGAGGAGCTCAGTGCTGAGTTGATGAGTGCCCTCGGTCGCTCCATCTCTTGCCCAGAACTCTACTTCCAACACTGGGTCTTGAAAATGGTGGGAACTGAGGATCCTTCTGCTCAGCATAAGCTGTCTCCTACGGCTGCCAAGGTGCTGTTGCCCAGAGTTGATTCACAAGAGCTGTCAGAGTGGTGCTCTCCTTCCCCTGAAGTGTTAGCAGCCAGATGCAGATTTTGGGTGACAAAGCTACTGTGACTCACAAATGACAGTGGTGGTTGTTAGTAGCTCCTGAGATGTCTCAGATGCCAAAGCCTGAGAAGGCTGCTCAATGTGATTTACCTTCTCAGACTCCAAAACATAGAACAACTTCAGAAAAAAGCCACTGTATTTTAAACGTATCATTTTCTGGAACATTTTGTGTGTGTAGGCAAGTTCTCGGTCCCTTGGCTGCTCAGAATGGAAATGCAGTGACCGGCCTGTGAAGCCCGTGCTGCCTCTGCTCATGCCGTGTGCTTAACCAGCAGCTTTAACCCTGCAGCAGAGCCTGTCCTGTTTCTGTCACAACAACTGTAAGTGTGTAAAAATAGTAAACCACAAAAGCATGATATGCTTTTTATTTAAAAATAAAAGTGGAAACTGTTGTTAATACAGTAGTTAAAATACAAACCTAAATGCCAAGAAACCAGATGCTACCTAATTGGACGGTGACCCCTTAATCGCATATGTAACTGTAGATCTCTGTAATTGAAATTATTATTGTTACTGTTATTTTGCTGCCTATACTATTTTAAGTACCTGCATAACCTATGTAAGAAGGATCTTGTGGCTGCAAAGTAGGCACATCCTTTCACCAGAAAATTTACATTGGAGGCAAATTAGTTTCCGTGGAATAGAAAATCTAACCTTAGATGAAGCTAGCTACTTCTCCTTTTTAGTTTAGTTTAGTTTCTCCCTTTTAGTTTATGCATATTCAAAAGATCCATCCAGTTCCAGCATTTTTTTAATTTCAGACATATCTCAATATATCTCTGTCAAGTTGTAAAATAAAAAAGCAAAGCACCAAACTGTGCATTTGAAAATTAAAATGAAGCTTCTCATCCATTTTACAGTTAGATCTAACTGATCTCATTATGCGGAGATTTATCTCGAAGATGTTTTACCAGACTTCACTAAGCCATTAGCCATCCTCCATCCTAGAAATTTGAATCCTTGCTAGACATAGAATTACAGCTTAAGATAAACTGATTATCCACATAATATGCCTCCTACTTAACAAAATAGCAGTGTCTCATATGTAAATGCAATCTAAAATTCAGCATCCAGCAAAGGTCATTACAGAGATGCAACTCTAAATTAAGAAATGTTATTATTCAGCTAAAAAGTGCAATAAAATAAAACAAATACTGATGTGCTAACAGTAGGAGCTGAATATATAAACATTAACCACTAAATCCTTACAAAACACTACTTTTAAAGTGGTTTTAACGGTCTCTTTTTACAATGAGATTATTTAGAAATAGATTATTATAACAATGAATGCTCACAATATCCCTCTGGTTTAGGTAACTGAGAAAATGAGACCTTTCTTCATGGTTCTTAGGTGTCCAGTTTCAAGCAACAATGAAGTAGAAGGGCCAGGATTAGCAGAGGGGAGTTCTATATAAATGATGTCCGTGTCATTTATCCTGCAGTCATCAGCAAGATACGTAAATAGTTGCCTGCCAAGTTCAGGATGCTGCAGAGCCCAGAGAAAAGACTAGATGATATAGGTGAGATTCTCAGGATGACAATCCAGTTCCTTCAAATCCAGACTCCAGATTTCACCCCAAGTATGAGTAGTTGACACTACTTTAAGTAGCTATTTTAGATTAGCATCCCTCGTAAACAGCTTTCTGGAAAAGGACCAAATGGCACTTTCAGCTTTTAAGCAGGCTTTACCCTTCAAACTTGTCAGGAACTCCATCAAAACCAGTAGTAATATACAGTCTGAATTACACAATTCCAACTGGTTTTCTGAGGAAATGAGGTTCCTGTGCTCATTACTGTACAATAGCAACCAAACAACACAGAGATTTCAAAGATAAAACCGTTCCTGGGTCTCATGAAGATGAGCAGCCAGGAGCTGCCAGCTGAGGAGAAGGCTGTGGTATCAGTGCACACACATGGAGGGACACTCTACAATTCCCAGTATGAGAAGAAATTCAGCTGTTCCAGCACTCACAGACTTACCTGGTTATTTCCAGAGTAATACTGAAATAGAATACTAAAACAATTCCATGTGGAGGCAGCGAAAGTGATGTAAACTAGAAATCCACATGTACATACCTGACACGTATGTAACCCTGTGTCAGCACAGGGGCTGAGCATAGCACTTTGACATCAGCCCTGCCGTGACTATGAATGGGGATGACAGTCTTGATAGGATCAAGGAAAGCCTGATCACATTGAAAGGTTTTTCTTTCAGTTATACAGAGAAAATATTTATTCTGAAATAAAGAAAAAGTTCATATCAGCAAGACACACCATCACGATCAGGATTACTACAGAAGTAGTTGGGAAGAGCTATCCCAAATTACAGGTTGATTCAACCCCAGCCAAGAGGCCACAGTAACTGAGCTGTGAACAGCACTACTCAGGAAAAAGACCTTCAAAACTGCTGAAACCAGCACACAGTAAAAGCATTAACAATTGAAATTGCCTTCAGCTAAACTACTGTTTAGTGCTGTGCTGGCTTTTTATAAAGTCATGGTGTTCACTATTTACAATCCACTATGTTTTTAAAGCAGTAATACAGTATTGCATTTAGTGAGTATGCTGAAATCCTGCTGCCAGGAATTGGCTTAGCTTAGCCAAGCAAGCAGAACTCAAACGAGATGAAAACATGGGCTCAAGAAATGATACTTTTCTGCAGAGGAGTGTTTTTTTGTGAATAAAGCTGTTTTGAGAATACAAATCAAGCTTTATGTTGTCCAGTTTTCATGCCAGCTGCTCACTGGCAACAAACTGATTATTTTTATCAGTATTACCTATAGGTTATTTTCCAACTAATTAAATTGCAAATAGGTTTGCTTTCCCATGGTTAATCACTGGGCAGCAACTGCAAAGGCCCACAGGCCACTGACATTGGTCTTTTGTACTCCCGAGCTGCAAGAAAGACTGTCTAAATTAAAGGCTGTTGGCTGAATTTATAACATTTCAGTTGCTCATTAACAGAGCACTCTTCTCAAGGTGCTGATTAAAAACTTTCTTCAGGGAATATTATAGTATTCTGTCTGCATGCAGCTGTCTTTCTCAGAGGTATTTATGCACTGAAATAAGAAAGAGGGATCTGTCGCTAAGTACCAAACAACTTATTGCCTGACTTCTGAAGGCTTTTGTCAGAAAGCTAAATGGCAGGAGTTTGGGTACTTCATAACAACACTTTTTCAAGAAGAACATGCCAAACAAAAGATTCAGTCTGATGCAGTAACTCAATGGGAAATTTCTGTGGGTAAGTTCATCTGATTTAGCAAAACAGAGAGGCTTCTCCTTGCCTTTTAGCAGGCTCACTACAGAACAAGGATCTGAGAAATTAGTCCCTTTTTATTGCTTTTGTTGGCATTCTCTATAAGTGTCATTTCCATACCTCCCTTTGATTATAATCACATACAGGTGTGTTGGTTTATATCATTATTCAGATTTGCTGGTGGATGAGTTCCCAAAACTCCAACACTTATTTCAACCTTTTGCTCTTCTTGAGAAAAGGTCACTTCAGCAAAATACTTTCTCTAGAAAATAATTCAAAGGTCACCCAAGTCTCTAGTATATTTCTGTAGAAATTAACATAGTTAGTAAAAACTTAAAGTAATGCAATTACCGAAAACATCAGAATTTGGCACCTTATCATGCTGCCGAGACAGCCACTGTTCTTTGATTCTGTGATTCATTCTCCCTCTGTTCAGACATCATCCAGGCAGCAGTGCTGTCAGCAGCTTTTCTTAACAATTTGTGGAAGGAGAGTAGATTTTCCACTACACAAAAATGCTGTTCATGCTACTCATCACAGCTTATTAGATGGTAAATGTACAGATACATGCTATTCTAATATTCAGATAACTGAGTTTTCTCTTTATCTCCTTCCTTAAACCCTGTTTTCTCAATCTCTAATCCCTATAATCTCAATAATGCTTAAGTAGTCATTAGCAAGCACAAACTACGGACCATGTAGTTTTATGCAGATATTAATACAGTGTGAGTATAGACTTTCCCAAAACAGTCATTGATCCAGGGTGGTTTTTGTTTAGCTACCACGGTTCCCTGTTGCAGTTTACCTGTAGAAGCAGCACACGTAAACATTTGACATTACAGCTCTATCTAGCTTCTTATCTGCTTTTGTAGCCTAGACTCATTACCATGATGCTGTAGATCCTTCAGGGTTCATGATGCTATTGCAGACTGGCCAAATTTGAGTCCTGACTCACCTGTGTGCTGCAGGCCTGCCCTGTGCTCATGTGCTAAGTTATCACTTATCACACTTAACTTCAGCTGTGGAAAACTATCTCTCTACACTCTCTCAATAACTAGCAGGGGGAAATTGGCACCTCCAAAATGTGAGTTACCCATTGTAATCTGAATGGCTTCCCTAGGATGATTACTAAGAATTGTCTCCTCATGATACTTCTCTCTTCCAGTGAACGTAGAGGAACGAATGACTAGTTCATCAGACTAAAGATACCTGACTTCTAGGCAGCTACCTTCAGGCAAAACACATCCTGAGCTTCAGGCTAGTGGCTCATTGCAGGCTTCCCTTGCCTAAAGATCAGATCCATATATTTTATGAAATTATTAGAAGATATTATACAGATTATAAATGCATTTACTCAAGGGCACAAGTTGAGTTTATGTTCTGTAAGGGCCTCCAGCACTTTAATGCAACAGGCTGGAAATTCTGCAGCATCTTTACTTGAATTTAAATACTGAGTTCTTGTCATTAATTAAATACAAATAAAGCAATCACTTGAGTATTCCTTGTGTTATTTATATTACAATAAGTCTGGGGTTTGATGCTTACACATATTTAGGGTTCAAGACTAGCAACTGTATTTTGTGCTGGTTTATGTGCAATGAATAGCCACACTGTAGAAGTTATCAAGGGAAAAGCTAGGAGTGTTGACAGATGGCTGGCAAAGAGAAAGTTGGGGATTTTATAACCTGAGAAGCCAGCAGGAGTTTGGGAATGTGGGATAACATTGGCTGGATATTTCTGCTCACATAAGCAGCTAACTTGCTGAAGTTGATGTTTAAACTTTCAATTTCAATTTAACAATCTGATTGTACTGAGTTTAGTGGTGCATGTCATGAAAGATATTTTTTCAGACTGATTTCAGATACACTGGCCTTTTTTTTAGTACTCTGAAGGAAACCACTTCTGGAGCTTCTCAAACCCACTGCCCTATGTTCCAGATTGATGCCTTTCTCCAACCCTATAATAGCCCAGAGTGCCAGACCTACCATTTTTTGTTGGAGACAGCTGCTTTTGCTGGTCATTTTCTTCCCTACCACTTTTCTACATCTTTCTACCTACTTCCAGATGTTTGGCAGCTAGTGCAGAGCAGTAACTCCAAGCAGGCTGCTTTATTAATCCCAGACATTGTGCATGCATGGGTTTTCTATATCTGATGTGCACTGTGATGCTTCTCCTTCACAAAAGCCATGCAACTCAAGCCATGTACACTCAGAAAATCATCAAGTTTTCAATGCAAGAATTCCAGTGCATATGTGTTAGTGGGTTGTTCTGTAGACAAGCAATAAGTTTGAAATGTCCAGAACACATTCAACTTGATGCACATGCATAAAGATACAGTATATTAAACACATTTGCTTCCACGTTTGCCTTTGGAATTTCAGATACTGACTGGGAGGCATACAAGTACCTGTTTGCCTCTGGAATATATATATATTTTAAAATTTGAAAATCCCATTTAACTAAGTATAAAAGAAGAACTGGGTTAATATGAGAGGCTTAAGAGATCTACCTAAGAGGCATTTTCAAACACACTGTAGTCTTCATAGCTGATGAGCTGTAGTATGTTAAACAAAAAAAGATTTGGAGTAGGAATCCAAGTCACTACTACTAAGCGGATTCAACAGAATTACGGGCTGGGCAGCTACTCTCTAGTTGGTTGCAGTCACACGAGGGCATTGCATAGTGGTTGCACTTCTCTAAGCATTAGCTGTAATCTCACGTGTTTCTGACTGTGGCTCAGTCATGCTGCAAGTCTAATAATGCTGGCAGATCTGCTTTTTGTACTATGCAATGTATTTCTTTTATTCTGACACATTTTTCCTAAATCAGGTATAAAAAATAAAACCAGAGAGCTTCAGAACTTACTGCCAGCTACATAGTGCACAAATCTCACAGCTATTCCTTTTATTTTTTTGCTGCAATAACCCATATTTTCTAGTCTTGACTTTCTACCAGTGAAATTATTTATGTTTCAATTTTTTCTTTTTGAATTACATGCTAAACACTAGTATAATTATACATAGAAGTTATCACAAGGAATTTATCAAGAAAGTCTAAACTCCCCAAAGCTTCTTGAAACCATTCTTTTATACTATTTTTCAAAGTTTTCAGCAGCCTGTGGATAAATAAAAGAAACGATATGTGGCATTTACATGCAATTTTTATTTCGTCTATGTAAGATCCTCATACACTTCTCAGAAATGTATGGATTGATTCTCTCTGCCTATATAAAATTACTTCAAAGTATGTATATATGAATAAAGAAAACCCGTCTACACAGCTTGCAATAAAGCGCCAGGACCTATGAGTGTAGTTGATTTTTGCTGTCTGATCTTTACAGGCAAAGACTCTAAAGACCTGAATCAAAGTTCAGCACAGTCAATGAGACACTCCAATTTAATTCAAAGCACCTGCCTGTAAATAGACTTGCATGAAATGATGGCTGATGCTAACAAGAAGAACATGGAATGGAATGGAATGGAATGGAATGGAATGGAATGGAATGGAATGGAATGGAATGGAATGGAGTATCTCGGTTGGAAGTGACCTACAACAATCATCTAGTCCAACTGCCTGACCACTTCAGGGCTGACCAAAAGTTAAAGCATGTTATTAAGAGAATCGTCCAAATGCCTCTTAAGCACCAAGAGGCTTGAGGCATCAGCCACCTCTCTAGGAAGCCTGTTCCAGTATTTGATCACCCTCTCAGTAAATAAATGTTTCCTAATGTCTCTTCTTTTACCTCATTGCTTTGACTTCTGCAAATGCTTGTGTATGAAACCTTGCTTTGATTTGTAAGTTAGAGAAGGAAAAAGACTTCCAGATAGAAAAGGGAAAGAACAGATAAAGACAACTTAGATAAATTAAGTGTTCTAAATTGTGTCAGCCTGATGTAACTCCCTTAACCATTCTCTACTATTTATCAGAAGTAACTACTTCATTCCCTCTCTAAATAAGGAATATGTAAGTTAAATAAGAAAGGAAATGGTCAAGCATAAAAATGGGAAAAAAAGGGAGAATCCAAAACTCAGAACTTCAGGAAAGGCAGTTTTTTGCCTTTTAGTTCCTTTTGCCAAATAATAGAAAAAGTAAAGCATTCCTAAGCATCTATACAACAGCAGAGGAGATTGTCAAGAAGATGGAGCGAAGCTCTTCTAAGTACTATATGGTGGGAGGATGACAGTGGACATTAAGTTGAAATAAGAGAGGTTCAAAATGGATTTAAGGGAAAATGTTTTCACCATGAGGCTGTCCAGCTGTGGAACTGGTTACCTGGAGAGCTGGTGAAGTCTACAGTCTTGCAGGTTTTCAAAATCCAACAGGATAAAGTCTGATCTGAACTCATAGCTGACCCTGCTTTGAGCCGGGGGTTGGACTACAGATCTTCTGATGTCTCTTTCAAACTAAGTAATCCTGTCATCCCATGGTGATGAAGACAGATGTAATAAATGCTTCATGTTTTGACTATAACAAGGTTCTTAACCTGTCCTTGCAGGAAGCATGCACGGCTAGCTAAGGAAATACTCTGGATCTTTCTAGGAACAAGATTCAATTTTCCTTGAAAATTCCCCCATCTCATGTCCCATTCCTTTTTGTTTTCTCCTGAGGGCCACATGGAATTGGGCAGGAAGTGGTCATGGCATGCATGAATTTTGCTAGTTCTGTCCCATGACACCTTGAATCTGTCATGTGGTCTTAATGCAGTGGACTAAGTGGTGTGTGTGCACATCTACATCATGTCATAGGATAAACATCAGAATAATAAAAAAAGATAACAAACCAGAGAAATGGTTTGAAAAAAAAACGGATATTGTTAAAGGCGGAAGGATGTAAGGTATTATTTTTAGGACTAATCAACTGCACAGGAAGGTGATGGAAAGTTACTGGTAAGCAGCACACCCCTCAGAAAAGCATCCAGGGGTAGTATTGCATCATAAACTGAACAAGCCAGTGCTGTCATACTGTTGTAAAATAAGCAGACTTCACACTGGGGTGTATAAACAGCTCTATAAAAGACACATGAAGCAAAGTTCTGTTCAAATCAGCACTGATAAGACCTCAGCTGGAGTACCACATCCATTTTGGGGCACCTTACTTAGAGAAAGACCAATAATGAAACCACAGTAGAGCCATGTAATTTTCAGAGGTATAGAAAATGTGACCCATGAGGTAGGATTGAAAGAATTCATTTCTTTGGCCTAGCAATGAGAGGATTGAGGGAAGATATGATATCTGTTCTCAAGCACATAAAAAGTATTGCAGAGATACAAACTGTTCTTTGTGTCTACCGACATGGCAAGAAGTAATAGCCTTAAATTGCAACTTGAAGATTTAAGCTATATTTTACAAAAAGCTTTTGAACTGTAAGGAATGTTATGCAGTAGCTCACTGTGGAGAGGTCTGAAGTATCAGCGTGTCTGCAAATCTTCAAGGTCAAGTTGAACAAATATCTGTCAGGAGCTGATTAGATAGAGTGGATTCTTCTCTGAAGCAAGAGGATGAACTGGAAAACCCTTTCAGATCTCTTTTTTAATCATGTCTAGAGAAGCAACTCCATTGTCCTCATTACTAAATTGGCATGAAAAAGGAGGAAAAAATGCACCAGTGTTACCTCTCCAAGTTTTCTTGAATTATGCCAAGTATTTTTTTTCCTACTTGATAAATCTCAGTCTTGCTTTATCTAGAATTAGGTAGAAGAACAGTACAGCACACATGAAACTGGAAAATTATTTCTATTAAGGTTGTTCTATTTTGTGTTTTGCAAATACATCTTTAACTTAAACCATATGAGTAGCTGGGATAAAAGAACCCTTTGATTTGTAACTGCTCCTTTTGTTTAAATGACAAGAATGGAGGGGATAAGAAAAGAACCCTTTGTTTAGCTTTATCTGTGCTGGAGAACATCCTTTGCAATTGCTCTGTAAACCACCCTTATGTCTAGGTCTTTTTACCCTAACTTTCTAAACTCACCGAAGTTCTCCTAGTGACACAGGTACACAGACGTCAGGGTTTGGTGTTCTTCCAGCTAGGCCTGAATACGTGCTCCCGATCTAACTTCCGCATTTCAACCCTAATGAAACTTTCTTGCCTTTGTAGAGGTCCTGGTGAAACTAGGGAAAATCCCACTTGAAATTTCCAGCACTACTATGATTAAAAATACATAGTGGAGTTAAACATCAGTAAGAGAACACTAAACCCTCACTTCATTTGCTACAAAGAAGCAAGTCACTTATTCTTTATCTACCCCAAAATCCATAAAGTTGTGATTTCTAAAAGCTTCCAATCCCAGGAAGCTTAGAAGCAATTTATTTATTTATTTATTTTTCATTTTAGAGGTAGTTTTATCCTCTGTTTAATAACTTTTAATAACAATTAACTTTATTTATTAGCACCATTATTTTGTTTTCTGACTACAAATCATTTTCTCTGGAAGAAGCTTACCACTGTGCAGCATTCTGCTGTATGTTTGAGTAACTTATCATTATTATTTTCTTTAGAAAAAATCTATCTATACCAGAATACTTAAAGAAGCATCAGTCATTTCACAAGTTATAAATAACATACATTTTCATTACATTCCTTTTAAAAAAAGGCAATAGCACTTCTGTAGTTTTGTTGCCTTCAAAGAGTTTACATTGTCAATAAAACACCATCAACAATTATTTATGCATTTTAAGTAACAGTTGTACAGTTCTGCTTTAGTTTTACCAAAACGAAAAGACTCTGTTCAGATGCATCTGTTTCCCAGTGACATCTAAGCTTGCTTGCTTTCATTTATTCGGTGAGCCAGCTGTGTTGACTGATGTCTGAGAAATCAAGTTCACTCCCAGAATAATTCCATTGTAGTCGATTTAGTTGCAGTGAGGACTGGTTTGACCCATGGAGCTCAGTATATTGTAGAAGGTCATGGAGCCTGTCAGTAGCTCAGACAGAGTTTAAATAGAGGATCCTTCTGAATCCCAATTCAAATGAGCCTCTTTTGACATCATCATCATGTCTACACATTCAGAGTGACATTTTGTCAAATGCCACTCGGAGCATTGCTCATCTATTGGCATACCAAAAAAAGTGACCTTCATGGCTTTAGTCACATGCCCTCATTCTTTATTTCCATGTATTTATAACTCTCCCTTCTATTCAGTGCCAGCTGTTAAAACCAAAGCGGATTTCCTTTCCCTCTCCCTCCTGGGAGCTGTGGATGAAGGGGAGGTTTCAGACTTGTTTCAGGCTGGCGGTAGCAGGGTATGAGGTCAGCCCAGGAACCCAGAAGTTCCCAGTCATGCCAGAGCAGCAGCTTAGCAGCCAAAAGCAGCTTCATGTAGCTCACAGCTTGCTGCGTGGGGTGCTGACAGGTACAGGGCTGTGAGTTATGGAATTTGTAATTATGAAATGACGAAATTATGAAAGATCCTCACTGAATGGGGTGGTTCGGACTATAGGATTTATTGAAGCCCCTTCTAGCCCTGTATTTCTATGATGCTTATATAGTAAAGCTACAAAACCAGTTTGTGCAGGCAAGGAAAAGGATGGTCCCTGATTCTGAGTATCTACAAGCTACCACAAGGAAGCTCTTACTTTATTGTCATGCACTTTCTTTCTTATTCCTTAAAACCATGCTCCGTGCCTTGCTGTCAAACTAATCGGCCAATTTCCATGATATTTGAAAGAGGGAAAGAAATATCAAGTGCTGTCTGTGGATCAGGAAACCTTAGAACATTCCTCAGTTTCTTAGTAAAGGACAACTGAGCTACATCCCAATTCACATTGTGAAGAAACCTGGGTATGCATCTGTCCTTTTCCCTGCAGCCTGGTTTTCACAGAAAATAAACATTAAAAATTGTGTTTGATGGCATCTGTTCTGGTCAGACAAGGGACCAAGGCCTCGAAGCATATAATAGTACACCCCTGAAATAAGCCTAATACAGCCCAAAGTAATTAAGTTCCTATAATTTTCTTTAACACCAGTATCTGAATGCAGGAAGGAGACTCAAATTAGTTCCCTGAGTATAGGAGAGTAGGTAGAACACAGCAGCAGCCTCTTGGCAGTGGGCACGTGCACTTGCTGGCTAGTCTGCCTGTACATATGACTAACTGGATTAACCACAGCACACACAGTGTCTGGCCTAAACAGATGTCATGGAATGCATGGAGAGAGGTGGGCTTGGATTATTGCTCTGGGAGGGTGAAACTACAGAGCAGTGAATAAAAATGAACAGGATGCCAAGCTTGCTTAGTTTGTTCTGTCTGAAAAAGCCTGTTTATATATGGTTTTATGTTTCTATGGGGCTTTGTCTTTCCATATATGCTCTGAAAGTGTAAGAGTAAACAGTGGCCCCAATTCTTCCATGAACACGACTGGTTTTATTCTGCATTATTAGAGGTATTACACTGACTTCAAAATGAGACAGACAGTGAATTCAAAGGAGCTGTTGCAATCTTAGGATCTCTCAATGGGTATGTCTGTTTAACAGGAAGTAAACATCTATGAACCTCCAACATTGTCTGTCTGTAAGACTTCAAAGGTGTTATGATCAAACATGAGAAGAAAGAGACAGTTTAAGCACTCTGCAGCTTTATAAACAGCTCCTATAAAGCACGTAGAGTAAATGGTTGAACTGTCACACTCCCATGATTATCTCATCACTGTACTGGTGCATCCTCCAAATCATCCTGAGGGCAATCTATTTGGGACACTGCTGGTGAAAACTCAGGCCTGTGCACCCTATTAAATCCTGTCTTCAGGCAGTCTAGATACTCCTTCTGCAGACATACACAGCCTGGAACACCCCCAGCCAATATATTTCCACCATGAAGTCTGTAAGAGTAGATTCTCCCATACTCTCACACCATGTCTCCTTCCCTTCCTACAGACTTGCGCCTTGTCCCTCTCCCAGCTCTCTGTAGTACCGCCAGTGCAGGAGCCCTCTCATTTTGCAGGCTGACCTTATGCCGAATGAGGAAGTGGTGACTTGGCAGGATGAATTTCCCTCCCACATTCCAGAGGACTCACAATGGACAGTCCCTGCTGAAGGGCTACTTTCACAGCCATGAAGATAGCCAGACCATCTTAAACACCCTCTGAGACCCAGCATTGGGGTTGTCAGATGATGTGTATCTGCCTCAGTAACCTGCTTGCTCTGTGGTGAATGAAAGCACAGAGCTAGAGCCAAATACTTCTTAGACCTCAAAAAATGAAACCTCAGAGTTAGAAATGGCATGAGCATAAGGAGCATTATATATACAAAGAGTGATCTGGTCATATTGGAAATTAAACTAGAGGATATAGTTAAGATTGTAGTAATTGCCAACATTTACATTCAAGCCATGGCTGCACATAAGAATAATAAAGGATAGTCACAGAATTAAAGTATTTTAGTACCAGTGTAAAATGATTGTTGGAGGGACACTATTCAGTAATGCATTTAGACACAGTTTTTTATCATCTTGTCTACAAAGAAAGCAGCAGTTCTACACTTTCTAATTCACAATTAAAAGACAAGACATTTGTAACAACCTAACCGTGCTAGGACCTACCCTACAGATTCTTTTTTTTTCTCCTTTGTACATCCAGAATGTCTTTTTCCTGTTTATTAAACCTGTTACTGTATCTTGTGTCCAATTACAAATTCAATTGCAAAAGGGCAAGGATTTTTCTTTCTGCACAGTGCTGCTCACCAAGGGATCTGGATCTGATCGGGCCTTTTAGACACTGTAATTGAATTTCCTAAATAAATTTTAATGATAGTAATTTTGCAAAATGTTATACAGTATTACAATACATTATGAGGTACTGACTGTAACAGCATCATCTCATGGTAATGCTTGTTCACAATGACACTGCCAAGCTTCACGGATTTTGGAAACAAATGTAACAGCTTTAATTTCCCCTGAGATACATGGTTACATCTCAAAATCAGCTGTTGTCTGAGGCTAGATGTATTCTGGTAAACTACAGCACGGCCCTGGACATTTACACACTGTAACAACCATCAAATGGCTAGCAAGGTTGGCACCTCAGTTCTGGCTCATGCCAACCAGCCTTCTCCCAGATGGTGCACAAGGACGCTTCAGGGATTCGCGTGGGCCAGGGGGAGACTTTCAACAACAATTTTGGTGCAGCCACCTGCTTTTCAGGCCTAGGAAGGTTTATCTGTATGAAAATAGAATTGTGGAACCTGACGTCAGGGCTGGAGAATCCTCCTGGCTCCTTACTACCATAACACAGCCTAAACGTCTCTGTTTTGGTTTCGGTTTATTGCCTCCCCCACCTTTGTCCCCTAAGTAGAAGTTAAAGGGATACCAGCGAGGTATCAGAGAGTATTTCACACCATATTTAGAAGCACCTTTTTTTTTTAAACTGTAGTTCGTAAGTTCCTTGCCTGTAGTCCCCAAAACTGTCAAATTCTTTATCATGTAAGAGGTTTGGATTTGTAATGGTAACATTTGTAGCATTTACAGCCATTTCATTAAGTATTGTATATTGATTATATATTAAGTTTGATTAAACATTACTGTGAAGCATCTTGTACTTATATGTATCTGTATATATATTTAAATATATTATCTGGCTGTGTAACCCTCTTTCACAGGGTAACTTATTATCCAATAGAATTTGAAACTCTGCCTGCAACAGTTGCCAAATAACTTTCATCTCTTAACTTCTCTCCCTAAGGGCAGTTTCTTCTCCGCACTGTAATTAGAAGGGCTGGGTTAGGCTTTTTGATTATGTCCCAATATGGGCCAGTTTTGCCAGAGAGGCTTTTACTAGCCTAGTAGAGTTTCTTTTGGTGAAAAATTTCTATGCTAGTAAAAATTTCAGTATAGCTAATATTAGAGTAGTGAAAAACTTGTTTGTTAGGATAATTTATTTCGCTCAGAGATCCAGCACAAACCATTCCAGCCAGTGTGCTTTCTGGCTGTGATAAACTGCATCTGCCTGCAGCAGTAAACTCTGCTGGTGTACAGCCAGCCTAAGCTAAAAGGGGTTTGGACTATGACTTGATATTCTAAGATGGAGTGAGAGATGGTACAACATTTTTTATTTTCTTATCTAGGAGGGTTTTCAATCAAGTCAAGCTCAGCTATAAAGCTATACAATTTTTAACTATAAAAATTTCTACCTTTTCCTACTTCATATCGTGCTTCAGTTACTGCCCAAGACGATGAGTATCTTGCTCTGCCACAGCTTATGCCAACCAACTAAATTAAGCTTTGTGAAAAATATATTAATTCTACACTTTAGAGGTCTAAACAAAATACTGTTAAACTTTAGTTGCATAGAAGGTTAGACCTTTCATCGAGAGAAGTTTTGTAATCAAGTTAGCTGAGCTGTCTTGCCCATGATTAATGCATGCACTATCTCCCAGGGAATGACACCACTGCAGATACAGTTCATGCAATACTAACTGTGATTCTAATTAAGATACAGGTTGTTGCATTAAGCAGATTAAGCTACATTAAGGAACTTACCCTTCCAAGTGTTTAATGGAATGGTATACCCCCAAAACTTCTTCAATAGAAAATGATTCTGTTTCAGCTCCTAAATCTCACTGTGAGAAAATAAAATGCACTGACTCCAAAATATCCCCACTTTGCTATCCCTCAGTAGCTGTGCCTCTCTGCAGCACAAAGAAGCTCCCAAATCTTTTTTATTTCCATATATAGTAGACAATGCATAAGGCCAGTCTGAGTAGTAAAAATGCCAGGAATGCATGCCACTGAAGAAAATAAAATTATTGAAATTCCCTTTCTTATGTCTAGGTGCCAAGCAAAGAACTCTTACCTCATGCATGGTTGGAACCTTCCCATCTGTTAGTAACTTCAGGCTTCCAACTCCTGCAGGATCCTAACATCAGTCCCCTAAGCATGTCAGCACCTCTGGGGTGTGTTAAGAGTCAGAGGGTTCTCTGTTCTGGGTTTGCTTAACTATTAGAACAAGGATGTCCCATTGGGCCTCTTCCTCAGTTTAAATACATTTGTGTGCATAAGACACTGAAAGATCAAAACCTACTAAAGCAGCAGAACAAGATTGAGATCTTAGTTGGCTCATGGCAATACGGAAACAGGAAACTAGTTTAAAATTCTGATTCTGTTGAAGAGCAGCTCTAAAGTTGAATTTTCTTATGTTGTGCACAGTGGCAGAGTAGGTAACGGGTGCTGACAGACACTGCTGGTGGTGTCAGAAATTACTTGAACCACCATATAATTCTTCATCAGTTGTTATATCAAAAAAGAGATGCTTCCCTTTCAAATTGAAAACCACATGCTGCACAGACATCAGTTGTCTTTACTTGCAGCCTCCAAATGTTGACATCTATATTTATAGTATGTACAAAATGCTTTTACTAAAGCAGACCCTCTTGAACTGTGGCTTTTGCAGCAATGGTGACATACAAACTACTTCCAAATGACATGTGGAGGCAGGACTGCCTACCAGGAGATACTTAGCTGAAGTACAGGATGAGCATCCCAACTCTGCTACTGTTGGAAATCAGTTACAACCAGCCTGGAGGCACTTACCTGGTAGCTTACACAGGTTTTTATACATAGGCAGTTGTTATTATTGTTAATGAGCATTGATCAAAGCTATGGAGAGTAGCTTTATCATCTAACTCATTTAGGAAGTCTTAGATTCCATAAAGTAACAGTAGAAATAAATCAATATAGTTTTTTTATAATGTATAAGTAAAAGTCATTGCTACTACAAGGCCAGCTTAGCATTGGACATACACATAGGAGATGAAATGATCAAGAAATGTCAGGTGAGAAAGAGACAGAATTAAGAAATAAATTAGGATTTTCCACTGGCAAAGGTCAGCAAATCTGCCTACCCATAAGCGACGAATACAGATGTCTTCTCCGTATAGAACAAGGTAACCTGTCAGTATTATCCTTCCTCTGCCTTACAGAGATAAGGGAATGATAGATTCGTGATAAGAAGAGTAAGGGTCATGTACCTAGCTCCCCAAGACCTACCTTGAGAACTTGGCCTCTGAACATACGTTAAGTTTTCTTCACTAATAAACTGGACATCCATTCCTGAGCCTCAAGATAGAATGTCCATAAATGCCTTTTTTGGAGCTCCAAATAGTCCTAGATTTTATATTGCTGCCGTATATGACTTGCTGTCATATCACAGCTGCATAGCTTTGTCCTCTACCTTCCATTGTATTATGTGCCTAAGGGGGTAAGGAAAGATTGAAAAATCCCCACATATTTATTCCTGAAAAGCTAATTTCTCTGGATTGGAAGCCTCAAAATCCTTCATTTCCCAGCACATCATTGGAGTCTCGCATGAACTACCCCCAGGCGTGAGCAGGGGGCGAGGCGATGGTTGTCACCCAGAACGTGAAGAAATTTGGCTGTGGGCTTTAACTTCCAAGCGCCCCTGGGGGCAGAGGGGCCTGCCTGGCGGCCCTGCGGGGCCTCCCGCGGGCTCCGCGTCCCCCACCCCGGAGCGCCGGTACCGCCGGAGGTGGCGGCACCGCTTCAGCTCCCGAGAAAACCCCGTCTGGGAAACTTTTCACCGCGGTGATCGGAGCACGCCCATACTCCCAAACGGGACCGCCGGCGGTGTTTATCAGCTACCGGCCCCGGTCAGGAGCAGAAACCAGCGCTTCCCTTTCCCCAGGGCCGGCGAGCACTTCGGCCTCCACGCCGTCCCGCCACGGTTGCGGGCCCCCGGGCGTCCGGCCGCCGTGGCTGCCCCAGCGCCGGCCCCCCCGCCGCCATCTTGCCGAGGCGCCGCCAGGCGGCCCGCGCGGCCATGGTGAGGATCCGGGCGCTGTGGGGCCGCTGCGCGCGTCTTGCTGCGCTGCCCTCAGCGGCGGGCGGGTCGGGCGGGAAGCCGCAGCCCCAGCCCCTCAACGGCTCCTCCTGGAGAGACGCGGAGCCGGCGCGCAGGGGGTGGAGCGGCACCATGGAGGAGGAGGAGGAGGAGGACGGGACTCCTCAGGGGCAGCCGCGGCAGCCCGGGAGGTGAGCGGCGCTCCGGCAGCAGGCAGCGCTGCGAAGGTGGGGGTCGCTGCCCCCCGCGCCTTTCTGTGGGCAGGGAGGGGCCGAGCCGAGCGGCGGCTGCCGCCCTGTGCCTGTCCGGAGAAGAGGCACCTGCCCGACCTGCAGCCTTCGCAGCCCGGCTGCGGCCGGGGGCAGGGGAGCCGGAGCAGCGCTGCGCACCTGCTCCGGGCGCGGCAGCGGGGCTTGGTCGACATACAGTGCCGGGGTCCCGCCAGGTGAGTGTGGCGAGGGGGCACCGCGCTGAGCCGCTGCGGGAGCGGGGGCCGAGGCGGGGAGCGCCGGCGGCAGCGGGGCAGAGCAAGTGCGGGCGTCCGCTCGGAAAAGTTCGGCGGTGGGCGAGGTGCCGCCGAGCCCGGCTGCCGGCCGGGGGGAGCTGTGCGAGCCGGCTCCCCTCGCCCCCTGCCCCGAGGCGGATGTGGGCTGCCCGCGGCTGCACCTGCCGCCGGGTCCCCCGAAAGGTGCCACGGGGGGAGTGACAAGCCCCGAGTGGCGCTGACTTCAGAGACACCGGGACAGGGAGATCCTCTCACACCGCCCGAAGAAATCGGGGGCGAAGCGGTCCTACCTGCCCCCCACCCCCGGCTTCCCAGAGGCGGCGGTTTCATTTCCCGTAAATTGACAGTAAAATATGCTGCAGTAGCGCTCAGAAACAAGTTATATAATCGCCTATGGGGAAAAAATACTCTTCATGGTATTGACAGTTTACTGAATGTCTTCTTTTGAAGAGGAGATACGAAAAGATGTTTATCCCGAGCATTTTTTCTTGGATTGTTACGGTGCGAAGAGGAAGATATTAACAGTCATTTAACGTAATTAGTTCCGTCAAATAATCTCAATGATCCGCAATTATCTCTAGTAAGGATTTAGGGAAAGTGTTTGAATGTCTTGGCGACGTGAGGTTAAGTTGACATTAAACTTCTGCAGAAATGTTTTTTCTAGTGGTGATTATGATTTCTTACATTATTTGCTACATGGTGATTATAAGGCAAGTTTTCAGTTTTAAAGGACAGTATGATTTGTACTTAAGTATTTTTTCTTTGTTTTCCAAACTAAACTGACTAACGTAAAAAATTATAGTGACAGGAAAATAACCTACATTTTCTGTCAAATGACCCGTGTAAAAGGATCACGTATTTTTTAATTCATGGTAGTAGCTTTATCAGTTAATAAAGTAGGAAGCCTGATTCATTTTTAGGTAAAACTTTCAGGAATACAAGAAGAAATGAGATTTTTATCTTTTTAATGCAATAATTATTGCAACAGTAGCTTCAGAAATGCCAAAAATTGGCTGAAATTGAAATGCCTATTATAAAAAGATAATGGGAATTTTGGGTACCTGGAGATTGAAAAGCCCTGTCTGATTCACTTGCTGTGAAGGAGAGGACATGTTCAGGAGAGGAGGAAGTAAGTGATGACAGTGAAACTGTTCAAATATAAATAACAGTTAATTTGACTTCAGTTTGGCCCAAATAGAAGAGCTCTGCAGCCTGTTTAAAAGGAAGCAATCCATTATTTTTATTATTTCTTCATTTGTGTCAGCTATGTAGATTTGAGGAACTACGTCAGCAGAAATCTGCTGTTTCCTCAGCCTTTATAAGCTCAAGATTGAACTACAACTGCTAATTCTCTGTTCAGAAATAGCTTTTAATTTCTTTTCTGCAAATGGAAAGGCAATTATTTTGTCTGTGATGAGAAAAATGGAAATGCTGTCATATTAATTAGTGTCTTTATAGGTAACACCTGCTGTGAAATTATTTTTTCCTTTTGTCACATCTATGAATCCCTTCTCATCTCACTTTAATTTTTTTCCAATCAACTGCTGTAAGACTGCAGCTTGCAGTATGCTGGCTAGTGCTCTAATCACAGCCCTGTTTCTAATACACTCAGAGCCAGGGCCATGGTAAATCACTTGGTCATCTTGTGTCTAAATGCAGCTTTGAGTAAAAAGGACTTTTTCTGTAAATCAGATGTTGCACTTGGTTTGAATATTCTTAGAAAATCTTGGAAAGAAGTTATATGTTATTTACTGTTTGCATGTGATATCTTAGTAATTAGCAGGTGTATAAAGAAGGGGCGATTGGGGTTTGAGTAGCGTCCAACTGTGCCCAAGGAGGCAAACCCTACAAAGCTGTGCAGCAAAGAGAACTGGACATTGCCAAGTGACGCTATGAAAACACTTTGCTGCCATCGTGTCCCTACTGTGAAAAACAAGGTTTGACGAGATGTTGCGTGAGTGAAAAGTCAAGTGGTAAGGAGTGCATGTCAGGATGTATATCACGAGAAGTTTCTTGTGTAAGACCTGTTGCCATCATTGGAGATAGCAGGTGCTGAGTAAGCTTTATGATAAGATTTCAGGTTTTATTGCTTGTAGTATTTGGAAATAGTTTCAGTGGTTGAGGCAAAAATCTCCCATGCTGCGGACTGGTTATTGAGAGGGTTTCAGTGAGGTTCATCTGTTTCTGATAGTGAGATTGTGGCAGTAACAAGTTGTTTTTATGTGTCTGTTTAGGTGTGTTTAAATGAAACACTTTGTCTCCTTAAAACACCTGCATATTTAAGATGGTGCCTTGAAAATTAGTAGATGGCTCATATTTGTGTTGGAAATGTGCCTTGACTCTTCCATAAGAAAAGGAAAAAAAACCACAAACCAAACAACTTTTGATATTAACGCTTTTGTTGTTGACTAACAACCAAAGCACTTTGCATTTCTTTTAAAGTACATGAAGAGACATCATAATCTAGAGTCGTGGAGAGTAGAAGTCTTGCTGTATATAGGAAAAAGGATTGTCATGGAAAATGTTAACTTGCTACGATGCTTCCAGTTTCCTTGGTTTCCAGTTTTGCTGTATCTGGTCCTTAACTAACTTGGATTTTTTTTTGTTTGGATTTCAATAAATTTGAAGTCAAGTGCTATAAATAGTTCTATAAAACCCATATATCTAGGGGATGTTTGTACATACATACACAGGCAGAGGAAGAGAGAGAATGTTGTTGGGAGAAGCAAAAGTTGAGCTTATATTGAAATCTAAGTAGATTTAGGGAAATATTTTTATATTGCAAAGAAATGACATTGAGTCCTCTGTGCTTGGACTTTGAACTGAAGAGAGGGAGTCAAATAGTCAAGCATTTAAATATGTCTATAAACAAAGTTGTATGACTGTGTACTAACTAAGAAAAACCAAACTAGTTTAGTGCTTGGGTGTTGCTGCACTTCCTACACAACTGAGGTTTTATAGGGTTTAAAGGATTATTCTTGGGGTGAGTCTAGAGAAAGTTTGCATAGGAGTTTGTTCCTTTCTGGCACGGAGAAGAAAGGAAAAAGAAAATTAAAAGGCTTAGTAAATGAGGTGGAGATAGCAATTGTGCAGTTGCAGACGTAAAAGTGCCAGAGTTGATTATAAAGTAACTGCCTCACATCCTGCTTTGCCATGTGGATCCTGTGGATCAAGGTTTTAACATGATTTCTATGCACTTTTACGGAGACAGTTCTTACCTTGCCTCTGTGGCCACGTGCTACAAAGGAAATCGGATTTCTACCATAGTATGTTCAAGTGGAGCCTTAGCTTCATTATGTGTAGTAGTATTTATTTGTAGTCATATCTAATTAACATGAGATGTTAGATGGGAAACCTTTACCCTCAGGACACAGCGTGAGCTTGTAGTATTTTAAAACTCCATTTTAGTTAAGAAAAACCTGTGCTAACAGCTTCAACATGACATAATAACTTAAAATACTAAAGCCAAGATGCATGGGCTGTTAACGCATGGGAGTGGCTAAAGCATGTTTATAAATCATAAACTGCAAAGTTTGATTGTATTTTCTATCAGTAAACCCCACCCTGGAAAAGTTTGCCTCTGTTATTAACTGTAGTCACATCAGTAGACCAGCTGAAACCAGTGAAGTGCTTGTAAATACCTACAGGAGTGGAGCTGGTGCCAGAACACTAAGTTGAGGTCCAGATCCTGTAACTGGGCTGGTACAAGTTTCATGTTTGCTCTTTTGGAAAAGCTGTACTGAAATTCTGTACAAGTCTGGAGAGCTGTCTATGGAGGTTATCGTTGCTGTTGGAATCTCGGTTTATCTGCCCAGCTGTGTGCATGTGCTGTCTTCCTTTATGTTCCTGTTGATTTTAAAGATTGTCTGCATCTGATCTGTGATCCAGTTACTGTCCTGTATACCATAGCACAGCTGTAATGCACAAACCTTGCTTCTGTGTGTTGTCAGCCAGTGTCCTGCAAAGCAGGTAAGAAAACCTTCATTCCACTCCTGTGTTGTCAACATTCTTCCCTATACATTAGTCATATGAAATTAGGTTAGGGAGAGCAAAGGAAAGCACTCTCTGTTCTGGTGTAGGGAAAATTGACTTCTGTTTCCCTTTGGTGATTGCTTCAGCAATAGCACAGAGTTACTCCTGTGCTCAGTCATAATGATAGTCTGGGCTGCTCATACGATGGCCACATGCCATCTTTTGGATACTCTTATTCAAGACTGCAGTAAAAGATGAGAGTAGGGAGGGAAATAATTTAATATGTTTGTACAGCTAGAGACATTGGCTACTGGGTCTGTCACCTTTGGTAACATGCATGGCCCCTGTGGACAGTGACAGTCCTGTCAGGGAGCATAACCTAAACAGAATATGCCTGTAACAGAAAACTCCTATAATATTAGATACAGTTCATAAACATGAGCATTTTATAGTTCCCAAGCATATTAACAGAGGCAATCAGCTGGGACTCCTGGAAGCAAAGGGAAAATAGTTACATACTGTCTCAGTACCAGGAAGAGGCATCTTTATGCAGGTGATACGATGCCCAGAGCTGATCAGATTTAACCCAGGGTGGAGAAATAGCTGACTCCAGGTGCTACTAATGGACCTGGCTCTACATCTATTTGCATTTGTATCCAGAGGCATATAAGTGTGTAGCTGATAGGCATTCCTAATGGCTGTGAATAACTTTCTGTTGGTTTAGTTCCCTCAATGAGTGCCAGGAAAGCAGAGGTTGAAATGCGTGGTAACGGGAGCGGGCTGCCTTTTGGGTGGTAGGTAGCTATTCAATTTGCTTGGCAGTAATAGGAAACATCACCCTCGAAGGAGGCAACCAGAGAGTTTAAGCAGTGTCAGTACTAGATGGGTATGAAACCTTTGATAGGGAATAGGTTGAAAATGAAATATATTAAGGGTAGGGGGAGTTGTTGAACCTTGGTGGTGTATGTAACTGGGCTACACCAAGTAAATTCTAAATGGAGGGTATTTAATGAATTACTTTTTTTTATAGCTGCGCTGATGTAAGTAGGTTTTGTTCACAACAGCATATTCCTCTTCTCACCCAGCCCTGTCCTAACCAGTTTGTTGGTATAAACACTTGCATGGTTACAGAGTGATGCAGGTGAAAATGAAATGCTTCTCTAGTGGATGGGAAGGTAAGAAGTGACTATCGGCTGGATCAGTTTCTTGAATTAATTCACCATGTGGATGCAAGTGTTTGTTTTGGTAAGCCTGGGGGAGTAATGAGGGCAGAAACTGGCTCATCATGGTGGCTGCTTAAGGAATCCAGCTGTTGTAAGAATATGCCTAAAGACAGATAACCAAGGGTAGATGCTTCATTTGTTTCATTTATAACTATTTATTTTTCTCTCTGTTATGTCAAAATAAAACCTCTCTTTGTTTTACTGTTGATCCTCCAAACTAGCTGAGAGTGGTAAAGGATTCATCCTAATTCTATGAGGTTGTTTATGGAGAGAGCTATTTCTGTTTCTGTTTTCAACTCAGTTATTCATCTTGAACAGTACACAAAATCACTGTGGAGTCAGGATTCCTGCAGCTCTGCTGAGAACAGAGAAGGACTGGGCTGGCAACCTCTAGCTGTGCTATGGAACGGGTATATCCAAGAATGGAATAAGGCTGTACTAGCATGGATTTTTTTTTTTTTTTTTCTTTGTGGATGTTTGGGAAATGTGAAAATAGGACCACACAGAATCCCAAGTGGGCTATTAAAAAATAATTTGAATTAAAATTTCTACAATACTTGTTCTTCCTTGCAACTTCTAATGAGAAATCTCAAATAATAAAGAGTTATATAGATCAGCTAGTTGCAAGCTTGAGCGATCTTCTTTGTGTGAAATCCTATGACCAAAAGCATCTGGAATAGTTGCTGCTGCAGTCATAAAAAATGTATAGTAAAAGAAAACTTCAAGTTGTGTAACAGTGTATGGTTTGCAGGAAGCTCAGGTTCTTGCTTTGATATGTCTACAGCAGTATGATGAACAGCCTGAAGTACTACACAGTAAAAGTTTAAATGCATTCAGAATTTTCCAGTCTCAAACTGTTCATTAATTAAAGCAGACGATTTCAGACCTGAAGGAAAAATAAAAGCACAGCCAAAACTTAGCTGGCAGCCATTTGATAGTTGAGCGTGTGGGAGCCTTTTAAAACAAAAATTACTTATATGCTCCCTAGTGTTTGTAAATACCTGTTTTGGTGGTTTTTTGATTGTTTCAAGCCAAAAAGTGTGCTTTTTGCAGTCATAAAAAATGCATACATTGAAAGAAAACTTCCGTGTTGTGTGGCAGTGTTTGGCTTGCAGAAAGCTCAGGTTCTTGCTTTGGTAATGCTACAAGGATGTTGGAGGAGACTGGTTGGAAGAGGTGAAGGCTCGCACAATAGGTTTTATGCTGATGCATTTTTTCCTCAAATAAATTTAAAATAATTTGGCTTGAAGCTTTGCTGTGTTAAAAAGGAAAAAAAAAATTTAAAAAAATTTGTCAGAGTAGTTCCTGTAACGTTAGCATGTCCTGTTTCTAACTATCTGTTGGAACAGAAAGAGAAAGTATTAAAATGTTTAGTTAAACTTTTAAGTATTTTCCTAAATAAATAGAATACTCAAATCCAAAGTATTTGTGGCCAAGTTTTCAGTTACATGAGCAATGCTAAAACAAACAGTCGATCCCAAGCCTGTTGTTCTAAGGGCTCTATCCTGTTACAGGTGTAAGCCTGCTCACTGGGACGTCAGACGGGGGTTTTCCATGCCATGTCCTGCCTGATCCACAACTTCTTCCTTGCTTTGTGGATTACTAGGGGCCCCTTAGTATCTGGTGCTGGAAAAACATTTATGTCAGTTCTGCATTTTGATTCATGTTAGGCTTCATCCTATTCATCAAACGGTGTTCCTCCCATCTGTCCAGAGTACCTTCTGGCCTGGTGAGTTTGGCATGATTGATGTTCTTCTTTCGTAGTTTGTATGTCTTGGTCCATTCCCTTCTCCGAATTCAGCTGGACAAGCAGTAAAGCATTTCTCAGCACTGAGCAGTGGGTGTGTCGTGTCTTGCCTGGGCCCCTCTTACAAATGGTGGCAATCCACTTGCCCTTGGCTGGGGGTAAGTCACCTCATCCTGAAGGATGGGTTCCATTTGCTAATGCTTTTAAGTAGAATAGTACTTTCCCTCTTTGCTAAAAAGCGTGGAAAACAGAAGATTTCTTGTGGAACCTTACAATAACAAATATTCATGGAGGATGTGACCCCCTCCCCCTGCTCCTCCCGAGTGAACACAACGCTACTCCCATTTGATTTTGGTATCTCTATTGCTCATAATTTGCCTAGGAATCCAGTGCTTACATTTATTTCTCAAGTGTCAAACTTATTTTGAGAGGGAGGAATTCAGGAGATATAGATGAAAAATCAGCTCATTTCTGATTGGGTATCTTCTAATATTTAAACAATACCTGCCAAATCTCCCTGTCCATAGAGGCTTTCTTTTGCAAAAGGGTAAGAATTTGCTTGGGCTAATAACTGGTTGAATTTTATTTTAAGCTAACATTTGCTGGCTTTCAAGAAATTATCTACTTTTTTTTTTAAATAAGAAAAATTAGATTCCTTTTACTGTATTCCATGAATATTCTAAGATATATTTTACCAGTTTAAATGAAACAGATATGAACTGTCGAGATCGATACTTAAAAGGAATCTACAGTTCATCAGGAGTACTTTGTGTGTTAGTTGTTTGTAAATGTGCCCCTTTCTTATGCATGTAAAAGGGTTTAAAGTATTCTATGAGCACTGAGGTCTTTTATCCCTTCTGTTGCTTATGGAATACTAATGAAAGTAATGTATGTTCATCATGTGGAAAATATGTTGGCAGACAGATACCTGCAGTGACTTAAATGCTTTGGCGCTGTCTTTGTTTAATCAGCAGAGTTGATCCCTACTTCCCCTAGAGGTTTATACTTTCAGAATATGATCAAAGGTTTATATGAAAATTTAAGCAAAAGTAGAACTCACCTATTTTAGAGATGAATGAATAGATAAACAGAAGCTTAAAAATAAAACCTTAGGCACTCTGGTCTCTAATATAAAATGTCTTGTAGGAACAATAATTACGGTAGTTATATATATTTAAAAATCAGACATCTGAGACGTTAGCAGAAGAATTTCCTGGAATTAAGTAACTATCTCATTAAACTTTTGTGATATGTTTTCATGATGCTTTCTAGAAGAGTAGCTGTTTTATGCTGTGTCTGCATGCTTTGCTAAATTAATAAGTTCACTTGGCATTGAAAATGCTCTTTGAGGAATGAAAAAAAAAAACCTCAACCAAATATCTGAAGCCCACAAAAACTGTCTTAAGTTAAAGTAGCAGTTAAAATATCCACTGCAGTTTTTTGGGTGTTCTGCCTGCCTTTTTGTGGTACTGATTCTTTTTGTTGCCGTTTGTGTCTGCTTAAAATGTTATAAAGCAAGCTGGGTGGCTGTCCCAGTGAAGCCTGACTCCGGTAAATGTTTAGTGGAATAGAGAGAAAAGCTGTGAATATCCAATTATATTAAAATTATGATGCTGATGTAGTATCTTATCCTAAGTAGAAAGTGCATAAATGGAGTGGTTTCAATAAAACTATGGGACAACTAGAATACAAAGTAATGACATAAAAAAAAGATTATGACCAAGGGTTCAATTTATCAAAAAAATTCTATCAGCAGTGTTTTCTGAATGTTGTTCATGCTTCTCTATCAGAAGTGAATTTTGATGTGTTAATATTTTCTCTACTGTATGGCAAAATAATGATAAATACTGTGGCATTTTTTTTTTTAAAATAACCAATTGTCATCTTCGCAACTAACACCATACTTTGTGTTTAGTAATTGGCTGCTGCTGAAATAGCAGGGATGGGCTCTGCATTTGTAGTTGGAGCATCACCAGTAAATGGGTTTGGGTTCAATTTGATAGCACTTCTCACGTGTGCATAAAACTAAAAGTTATTCCTGAACCTAGGCGGTATATCATGCTGTCTGTTCATGACCTGTCGGGTCATCTTCTAGTTTTTATCAGGTAGAGTTTGTAAGTACCAGGAAATTGTGCTCTCTTTAAAACAGAACATATTTTAAAAAAATCTATCAGAACAGTATATTTACATCCAATGGAAATGTTGAGAGTTAATATAGAAACTGAAGCATTTAGCTTAAACTGAACTTCTTCGGCACCTTGTAAAATAAAATAGGAATATTTGGGTTTTCTACCTTGGATATAACGAGGTTAATAGGAATCCATATTCCTAAGTTCCGCAACACGTAAGCGCAGTTTGGAATAAGAGACTCTGACTACTGAGTTCACAGTTTCCTAAGAAATGTGCCAGAATTGTGACTTTACAAAAATAAGCTTGTCTCGGTTATTTTCTCAAGTTTTTTATTTCACAATGGAATTAAGAACACACATTGCAGCCATGATTTATTTCAGATGTTCCAACTTTCTGTGACCTTTCACTAGTCAGTTCAGTTAAATGTGTATCAAAATTGTATTTGAAACAGGTACTTTTACTGTTACTACAATAAGGTTTTCCTTTATTTTGGCCAAAATGGGAAATAGGACCAAATGTTTTTTGTGTTCTGACTTTCCTGCGTGTATGTGAATCTTTCGTTAGAAGTAGTGTTATTAATGCTGCATGAGGCTGCTGCATTTACTACAAAGTTGCTATATAGGCAAATCCAAACGTACTGTGTAGTTTCAGTGTCTCTTGAACAGGTTTGCAGGATCATGTTACATTGGACACTAAATGTCAGAAGTTTCAGGAGGAACTTACTATTCTTCCAAAATGTAAATTAAGGATCCCTCCCCCCTCACTCTCGTGGTTGGTAGATAATAGTGTTAGTATCTGAAGCTGTGCATACCAGGGACTAAAATTCTGCCGGAACTACAAAGAGTTCATCTCATGTCTACTTGCCACAGCATGTTTTTGAAGTCTCTTGTGTAATAGCAACTGTTTTAAAGACCTATTTTGTTGAGGAAAAAATGCAGTAGATCATAAAATAAGATGGTCAGGCTTGTTTCTAATGTGTGTGAGAACATTCAATTTTATGAATATTGATGTTAGTCCATGAAAAGATTAATTAATGTAAAATTTATTTTAGCTCTCCTCAAAAAGATATGGATAAGAAAACAGATGAAGAGCAGCCTGTGACTGCGTGTAACCAGTACCCCAAAGAAGCAGTGAGGAAACGTCAGAATTCAGGTCGAAGTTCCAGGGGCAGCGATTCTTCCAGGACCTCCAGGAAAAGCTTCAGGCTGGATTACAGATTAGAAGAGGATGTAACTAAATCAAAGAGAGGCAAAGATGGGAAATTTGTCAACCCGTGGCCAACTTGGAAATCACCAACCTTGCCAAATATTTTGAAATGGTCCCTCATGGAAAAAAATAACAGCAATGTGCCGTGCTCAAAGCAGGTAAATACTTGTATGTTTTATGTTCTTATTTTAGGCTGCCTTTACCTCTGCTCTAATCAGGAAAGTAGGACAGTTTCTAACTAATACTTATTAGACACCTTTTGGAGACTTTTCAAATTTTCAAGTTTCAAAAAGTTTCAAAAACTTTTCTGATTTTATGATAACTTTATTATTTTCAAAAGGTGGGTTAATACTTTGTCTCTTTAATCTTTTTTTTCTCCTTTCTGTTAAATCAACGAGTGTGGAACTATCTAGCTGGGTTTATGTTTACAAAACCAAGAAAAATGGCCCCCTAGCTCAGTCATAAACTACAGTTACACTCTTTCCTTTTAATAGGTGTTGCCTTATGAAGCATATGACTAACATCAATCATATCACATGAAATCACCATAGCATATCTCATTTTAAAAATTTTGCCTTTTTTTCCCCCAAAGACTGGTATTTACTACATACGTTATGTCTTTTTCATAAAAATGTAATAAATAGTTGCTGTTATTTACTTATGAAAGTGTTTTCAAATCTATGTTTTTCTGTTTTAGTACAACAGGAGAAAAAACGTCGTATGTTAAAGGTAACCTGAGCAAGTATTTGTACTAAAATACTAAAGGCACAGTGCTAGTTTGCTGGGAAACGCCATTATCTGTTCTTGGTGTATCACTTCTGTCAGGTATTATACGTAAAGGAGGAGGCAGAGAAAGCAACCTCTGAGAGAAGCTTCTTTTCCATGAAGAGTAATGGATACTGGAAAGTCACGGGTTATCTTTGTGGCTACATGAAGTGTTACAATGGCTACAGGTTTGACAGGATTACTCCTCAGTGTATTTCTTTGGAAAAGCTGTGCTGAAGGGTGCACAACCAGGGAAAGCATTTTTGAACCAACAGCTGTTAATGCTTTCGGGCACCCAAGCAGGCATGCATTAGCTACAATTCTTACAGTCAGTCTTTAGCAAAGAGTTTACACTTTTCAGTTTTATCTGTTGTGAATTACCTGTGAAGGAAGGAATTTGATCAGCTTTATGGACAGAAAAGCTGTGTTACTTATAAAACATGATGGCTGGGGGTTTGGGGATTTCTTTAAGGATATGTGACATGCAATATGTTTAAGGGAGAAATAATCTTGGCTGTAATTGTTCTTTAATAATGATTTGACTTCAGAAAGAAGCACAGCAAACTTACATTGGTCTTATGATCTCTTCCAACAATTTACTGTTTATAATTTGGTGTCCTGCTTCTAGACTTCTTCTGCACCTTCTAGTAGTGACAGTGGTTGTGCCTCAGTGTATGCAGCATTGTAGGCAGCGTGCTGCACTATAATACTTGGGCTACATTTGTGTAAAATTCACACCTTGGTGTTTTCAATTGCCTTTGACTGTTGCCCTATTCCCCATGTGTACAATAGGCTTTGTACCTTGCCAGCACTAGTCAGAAACCTGGTTAGGGACTGAAGTACCCTGAAGGCAGTGCTGAGCTGTACTACAGAGTGCAGAACACATAGCTCTGATGGCAGTGGAAAACTACAGCACTCTCCTTTAATTTACAGATCATCCTTGCAAGAAAGGATGATTACTAAGAAATCTGTGCTGTACCAGTGTAAAGCTGTCTCTCTGACCCAGCTGGGATTAATTTTGGACTAATTTTATTGCTTTGCATATGAAATTTTTCAATTAAGTGCCTGCAATTATTCAGGAGCTCAGTGAAGTAAATTACAAATAGAAGAACCTAGATAGGGATCAATGAAATGCACTTCTTGAGTCCTCAGCCATTTTGAAGCTTGTTCCATTTATGTTTGTTCCACACCTAAATCAACCTGTAAAGCACTTCGGAGCTTGTTTAAAATTCAAACTAAGGGCTCCATACTTTATTTAGCACTGCTAGATAGCATGTCCTGTGAGCAGACTCCTACTCAGATTTCCACATTGAGTGTGCCTACTGATACCCTGCTATGCTGGGCAGGTCCACTTATTCTGTGCCAAGTACTTTGCATACGTAAAAAAAAAAGCAACAAAAACTAAAAACAAAACAAAAGCATATTATCTGGGATATGTACTGCACTGTGTAAAAGCTGTATGTATTATAATCATGCCTTCACAATAATGCTGTATCATTATCCAGAATACATGGACTTGTATTTTCATTATAGGCTTTATTAAGAAACTTTTTTCAGTGCTGTTGGAGTATCTTTAGCTGTTGGATCAGCAATTGAGATTGTTCTCCTTTCTGTAAAATCCAGTAGTATTCCAGTATGCAGTAAGCGCCAAAAATCCTAAGCTAATTAGCTAGTCCTACCAAAGCCTGTCATGTGTTTCTTCTTGCTTTGCATTAGGAAGAAAAGAACAACATCAGAGGGGGGAAAGGGCACAGCAGGAGGAATTTTTGTATTACTCCAGTGATGAAGATAAGACAGTATTAGGCACATTTTGCTTCTGTTGGTAGCTGATTTGACATGAATGGCATATTTCAAAGATCTGTTACAATTCTTGTAGTCTTAGTATGTTTCTGGTTAGTCTAATGGAGAACAAAATGTACTGTAGCAGGATAAAAGTTCCATGAGATTATGTATTTTGTTCATTATGTTGTTTTATCCAGTTGTATGAGTGTTAAGAATTTCATATAGAGTATACTGCCAATAGAACTTGTGTTTTAGTTTGAAATCTTATGAGTAATGAGTTCTTATTGCTTTAAAAGGTAATTCTGGGGATTTTAGCATGCTTTTGTAAAATATTTAAAAAACCCAAACAACCCCAAACACAAACCCCGTGCACTGAGAAGTCATTTCTTTAGCTATTTCCCTGTGTGATTTACTATATGATAGCTCAACAAAATGCCTAATTTCTGATCTCATCCTCTGAGGAATTATTAATTTGGATCAGAGGCCTATGTGTCACAAACCTGTAGATTTCATATGGAGTCCTTGCTTTCTCAGTTACTCTGCCTTAGTGGTCTTGGTTTGCCTTGAACTTTTGTTCACAGAATTTAATTTAAATGGGTCAGGTACCAATTGTTCAAACCATGCTACTCTTTATTTATCAATCTTCCTGTATATGTGTCCTTTAAAAATGCCTTTTAGAGTTATTAGTTCTACATTTAAGTTCAACATACTTAATAGTGTTGATCCTAGTGACCTCCCTGTAAAGCCTTTACTAGTGCCAATGGGTTGTTTTGCCCCAGCAGACAGTTAAGCCCCACACAGCCCCTCACTCCCCCACAGTGGGGTGGAGGAAAGAATTGGAAGAGCAAAAGTGGGAAAACTCGTGGGTTGAGATAAAGACAGTTTAACAGGTATAGCAAAAGCCGCGCATGCAAGCAAGTTTAAGAATTCATTCACCACTTCCCATCGGCAGGCAGGTGTTCAGCCATCTCCAGGAGAGCAGGGCTCTGTCACACGGAACAGTTACTTGGGAGGACAAATGCCGTAACTCCAAACATCTCCTCCTTTCCTCCTCCGTCCCTGATCTTTTATTGCTGAGCATGACATCATATGGCTTGGGATACCTCTTTGATCAGTTGGGGTCGGCTGTCCTAGGTCCCTTCCCAGCTCCCCAGGCACACCCAGCCTACTGGCTTTGATGCTATGTGAGCACTCTTCAGCAGTATCAAAAACATCAGTCTGTTATCAATGCTATTTTCAGCACACATCTAAAACATAGCACTGTAGGAGCTGGTAGGGAGAAAATTAACTCTATCCCAGCCAAACTGGTACAATTTGTTTGAGTCCCCATTAAGAACTCGTTCTTCACATCTTCCAACCAGCCAGTATTGTTTATTAATATTGCATGATGCCAACTTTAAAAAATCATGTGTCAAACATCAGCAAAAATAAAGTGGATTCATTTAGTTCTCAGAATAATTTGTAGTCTGCCTCTAAAATCAACTAATTAAAATGAATATTTTCCATTAAAAATATACTTACCTAAATTACTTTATGACAATTAATCATTAAATTCCATATCTGAGTTTAAGTTATTTGATGTAGTCTGATTTGTTGACTTAACTATGTGTAATTGTGTGGGTTGTCATAATTTCCAGTTTCGAGTATTATGTTAGTTTTGTTGGTCTTCCACTTTTTTTTTTTTTAAATTATTACTTAATTGAAGTGTCACAATATAAAGCTCTCTGTGGTTCCAATTTCTGCTGCCAGTGTAGTTCCCATGTAGAAAGAAATACAGGTAAGAAAGTGATGCTTCTTTCTGGGAGAAGCAGCAGTTTGTCTACAGTCTAATACTCATAATTTGTTAGTTCTTGTATGAATTAAGTGATTGTATTGTACTAATCTTATATTCAGCTTTATAGAAGGTTGTCTACTTCTCATTTCTGGAGACAGTAATGAAATTTGTTCAGTAGACATGTCTTGCCATTAGCTCTGAGAAAAAGCAATTTCATGAATATTTTATTGCTTACAGTAGAATTGCAGGGGAGTGGAGGTGTGTGTGGTTTGGTTTTTTTTCCCAACATATGCCCTCCAAATCAATAAAATATTGTGGAGAAAGTAACTTTCCTGAAGCTGTCAGGACTGTTTTAGCAAGGGAAGTCCAAGACTCCTAGACTGTCACAGCATCAGCAGGACTTTTGAGGTCAGCTCTGTATAAGCTTGCTGATAGCACTAATCTACTATCCTAGACCTTGAGAATGAGAGCAGCAACCTCTGCATGGAGAACCTGATTAGGAACCAGAAGTGCTAGGACATCTGTGACTCAGGGAGAGAAGAGTGTCAGGAGTCTGTAGAACATGCCTAACACAGGAAAATTCTGGTGTGAGGAGTTCAGAACTGTTTGGGAGCAGCTTTAGCTGCATTGTGGTAGAGCTGGAGAAGGTCAGGAACTCTGAGAAGACTTCTGGGCTTTTTTTAATAGGAAAACTCTTATTTATTACAAATAAAATGTCTACATAAGCATCTCAACAAAACTACAGAAAAGAATTTATAGTTCAAAATGAGAGAATGAGCAGTGGCTGGCTGATGAGTTTCAGTAGATAATACACAGTTATGGCTTCCTTTGTGCCAGCTTGAGACTACACATAGAGTCAAATTCTAGCCGATCGACCTGAAAGCTGTGTATTTTCCTCCTCTGGATTAATGTTCTGCAGTTCTCTGACCTGTCAGACTTGAGTGGGGACTGCATAAGGATTCATGCTGGAACAAGAAGGGAGGTGGGGTCATTAGGCTGGTTTGAATTCATTCATTGGACTGCATCCTGAAGATACAGGGAGATCAGTATAGTGATTTATTCAGTAATAATTAAAATTTGATTACCCTGAAGGCTTCAATTAAACATCACGAGAAGCATAGCTAAGTGCCTTAAGGTCCATCTTAAAAATGAGGGGTTTTTTTACCAATGTTCATTGAATTATTGGCAGGATGAGAAGAGAGAATTGTGAAAGCTAACAATAGCTGAGTGATGTGCTGCATAATGGGGAGGGTCTACTAAAGGCCAATAGAACGCAGCTAGGACTTAGGGCATGCATCATTTAGTTGCACAAGCCAAACTTGAGTGTTTGTTAGAGTAACAGTGTATATATATAAATATTCTTTTCCAGGTCAGGAAGGCCAGCCAATTGCAAAGCCTGTCCCAGGATGTTGTCAGACCCTTGCGGTGCTTTCGCTGCAGTGCTTTTAAATTCTTTCTCTATTAGTAGGTCTCCTGACCTGATGGGATACTCTCAAGTTCTCTCTTCTCTCTCTTGACAGAGAAGTGAAAATGTTGTAAAAGCCTGATGAAACTAGGAGGAAGTAGCTTGGAAAATACTCATGAAAAAGGCATCTGTTTTGTGTTGCAGTTCTCTGGTTGCCTAAAAATACAAGCAAAATTGAAATCTTGAGTGTAATGATTTGTGCCTTGTGTGCAGCTTTTGTCCCATGGCCAAGTGCATTCTGAAATCTCATGCCTATTGTGTTCTTTTTTTCCTAGGAACTTGATAAAGAGCTTCCAGTGTTAAAACCTTACTTTGTTCAAAAGCCAGAACTTGCTGGGAAGACAGGAACTGGTATGCGAGTCACGTGGCTGGGACATGCCTCAGTTATGGTGGAAATGGATGAACTGATATTTCTTACTGACCCAATCTTCAGCCAGCGAGCTTCCCCTACTCAGCTGATGGGACCCAAGCGCTTCCGAGGCCCTCCTTGCACAGTAGAGCAGCTCCCCAAAATAGATGCAGTCATGATCAGCCACACCCACTATGACCATTTGGACTACAACACTGTGAGGAGTTTAAACGAACGCTTTGGGAGTGAGCTGCGCTGGTTCGTGCCCCTGGGGCTCTTGGGCTGGATGCAGAGATGTGGTTGTGAGAATGTGATTGAACTGGATTGGTGGGAGGAGAACTGTGTCCCTGGTCATGATGCGGTAACTTTTGTCTTCACCCCTTCCCAACATTGGTGCAAAAGGACTGCAACAGATGACAACAAGGTTCTTTGGGGCAGCTGGTCTGTCTTGGGACCTTGGAATAGGTTTTTCTTTTCAGGAGATACTGGATATTGTGTTGCTTTTGAACAGATAGGTAAAAGGTTTGGACCTTTCGATCTTGCAGCCATCCCCATTGGAGCTTATGAGCCAAGGTATGCAAAATCAGTTTGATCAAAATGCTTAAATGAAATTATATACCGATGATGAAAAATATACCCAGAAGTGAAAACTGTAGGTGTATTTTATTAAGAATATTCAATTATAGAGGCAAAAAAAAGGAAATTGCTGAGGCAGAAGGACATTGCTGAATGACAAAAAAACCCCAGCAGGCAATTGGAAGATGGAGCTGAAATGTCTAGAGTGCTTGCCTGTGTGTATGGTGGTCTTGGAGAGTTTTTTCTTCAGTCTTGAGCACAGCAAGGATGAATCAGGTGACTTTCTTCCATGAAAAATGTTGAGTATAAATCTGGAATTATCTTTGTGGCTTTTTTTCTGATATAGCATCATTTTATCCAGCCCATTTAGATGCATGGGGTTTGCTACATTCTTCTCTTGCTTCAGGCTTTACGCTGGTTTTGCAGGTTCTCTGAAGATGACTCCTGTATAGAGTGTGAAATATCTGTTTAGGCATCTATCTCCTACTTATGACAGGGTATCTAAACTCTCAGATGGCAATGCTCATATAATGCTGAAAGCAAAGCATGTGTTGGCTGGGAAGGGAAGATAGGAATCTGAGTAACGTGGAAAAATCCAGTATCTTTCAAGAATTACCAGGTTCTCTCCTGTGCTTTACCACCGTTCCCTCAGGCTATCTTCTGAAGCACACGTTTTTTGGTGTGTGCTGCTAGCGTGAAATTCTTTCAGGGATGGATTTAAATCTATGGCCTTTAAGGCCTCAAAGCACCAGTAGTATGTCCTTATACCATTAAAAATATAGATAAGAAAAAAATCCATTTGGAAAGGGGAGTGAAATACATGAACAGCTGTTTCATGGGCACATTGGTACGTTCCAGCTTGTTGATTTTGAGTGTTCTGTATGTTGTTCAGACATACATGCTCCATAATTTCTTAATTAGGTGAGCATTTTGTTTTGTTGTTTGTGGTTTTGGGTTTTTTTTTTTTTAGATTCTTTGCAACTTTACCCAATGAGAGTAAAGAAGAAATCTTGCACTGAATTAGGTGACACAAAAAATTTATTTTGTTTTGCTAGGTGGTTTATGAAGTACCAGCACGTGGATCCTGAAGAAGCTGTAAGAATCCACATTGATGTTCAAGCAAAGAAGTCTGTAGCCATTCATTGGGGGACCTTTGCTTTAGCAAATGAGGTAAATTTCCTGAGTACACAGTCATTACTGAAGCTTTGCTCCTGCAGTTTAACCTCTCTGTAAATGTATATTTAAAATGTAAACTTTGGATGAGTGAAAAGTTGTTATTCTATGTACTGCAGTTCAAAACAATGCTTAGCTTTCCATTGCCAATTACATAAAATATTTCTGCAGTGAAGATTAATTTGAAAGTACAGAGTTATTGAAACAGATGTGGAAGATTTCTGATATCTGAGGAACCTGAAAGGTGGGGACACTTCTGCAATAATAAAAGTAAACTCAGCAGTGCATCACTTGGAGGCAGTGAGAACTGCATGCCTGTAGGTCAATGCAGTATTTATTAACCATGTCTGCCTAGTAAATAAATTGAATAGTATTCTTAATAGTTGATTCAGAAATACCAGCAAGAATATGAAAAACTGAGTTATTCTGAGTTGCTGATTATTTATTTTTTTTTTAATTATTCACACCCCCTGCCCCCAAGGCCCCAGTCCTAATAAGGGATTTACCCAGGTACCTTCACAGTGAAAAAATGGAAAGGGAAGTACCTGCATCTACTTTGATACGCCTTGTCTGGTGGATGTTTTTCAACTTTGTCTTTGCATCAGTTTCATCAGTTTATCTTATAATGCAATCCTGATGCTGTTATCTGTGTTCACTTGATATGTCATGTTTTCTTTAACCTGGATGTAACATTTTCTACCCACAATGCTTCCAATAAGCTGTGTCACTAATGTCCATGGTACAAATGCTACTGTGTATTTAGAAGCACAGAAAAAATGGATGATTTCTCCCTGATGATGCCTTTTCTGCAATATGATATAATACAAATATAATGAGGTAGCTCCAGGGGGACCCCACTGAAATGGCACAAGTTTTTGAACGTGAAGCTGACAACTCTGTTTTACTGGATGAGGGAAGGTGCCATCTGCTGAGCTGCAAGCACCACCTCCTCTTGCCATGCTCCTGCTTCTGAGGGACCACTGAGTTTAATACACTGAAGACTGCATTTTGTATGATATTTTGATGAATCTTGTGCCTTACTAGTTACTCTGCAACTGAAAATCAGCAGTCTTATTTAAAAACTGAAAATGAAACCAAACATTTTAATTTGACACATATATAAACCATGAAAATATAAACCATTAAAGTATTGTTGCAGTGATATTCTTTTTTGCCTCAAATGCTGCAATGGTCTTTTTCCTTATATTCTTATTTTTCCAGTATTACTTGGATCCTCCAGTTAAACTGAATGAAGCTCTTGAAAGATACGGCTTGAAAAAAGAAGATTTCTTTGTCTTAAACCATGGAGAATCACGGGACTTGAGTACAAATGATGGGTTTGAATAGTGAAACATTATTGTAAGACCCGTTTGATTTGAAATAGCAGTTATGTTACAAATATTAATTATAATGGACTTACAAAGTAGATTTTTTTTGAGCGAATTGGATTTTTAGATGCCTGGTTTGTCAGTTTCAGAACTAAAACTTGCATACAAGTTTCAAGCTAAATTTTGCTAGTTATATTGTTTATAAATTTTAAGAGGAGATCTAAAAACCGGCTAATACATAAGGTATTGTCTGGGAGTAACTTGTAGTTTCAACTCTTACATACACCACTGATAAATTACTGCTTTTTAAAAACTCTTCATCTTGTCTGCAGCAGCAATAATAACCTCAGCACAGGACATAATTCTTAGAATTAATGGCTAACTTGAATTAGTCATTGTTAGAATGTCACCTCCTACATGTTAGGCATTAATCTTCAGGTTTTGCCCTCTGCCTTGATAGAGTCACGGTATGTTTTGTGGGGTGGAGTCTTCCAATACAGCTGTCCTGATCAAGCACAAGCACAGTAAAAGAGTCGTTTTACTGAATGCTTCTACATTTACACATATTGATGAACCACAAAAGCTGAATTTACAATGCTCTAAAGAAATGTGCCTTTTAAAGAGAGAGATAATTTAATATTGCACCACTGATGTGTAAAACTTACTGCCGGCCAGAGTCTCTGCACACTTTCCCTGTTCTGTCAGTGTTTTTAAGGTAGGCCTGGATGTGTCTAAAGTAACTTTCTTGTCAAACACAGTACATGAAATGGCAGAATCCCTCAACAGCGCTTGTCTTTGCATCGACTCAGCCTACTACCCAGTCTTTTTGTTTGTTTGTTTTTTAAAGTAAAGAGTCTTAAGCAAGGGCTGTGGTGTTTTTTCTTGTAGCTTCCCTACAATTTTAAAGTTGAATGAGAGATTACAACATTGTTCAGTATTATAAGACTTGGCTAAATGTATCTGTATCAAATTGCCATGCTAACTTACAGAATTAAAGCCTGTTGTTGCCAATAAAAAGGGTTGTTATTCTCTTTCATAATTCATTGGCTAATAATTTTTTTTGCTCATGATTTGTTTTGGTCTATGTTTTCTTTCTGCTCTTGCTGTGCATTACATCTCATGTTCATACTTCATGAAGATAAATAAAACAAAGACATATTTTCCCTGGAATTTAAAGACATAAACTTCTGGTAACTAAATAAAACCAATTATAGAGATTTCATGCTAGGAGCAAACTGAAGTAATCATTTAACTGTTGACAGTTATTATTTAATTTGTATTGGGAAGTCCTAGAAGTCTTAGAGGTCTTAATATCAACAAAGAAAAGCACAAAGAGGTAAATATCAGTTGGTCCAAGTCCACGCTGAGGAAGGGTTCTGGAACAGAGGATTACACTTACTGTAAGAAAAATTATTTTATATTCCTTTGGTGGGATTCACGTTTGACAAACATCAAGAATTCTTTATTTGAAAAGGTAACAGAGTATGCCTAGATGTATTCACCAGAATTTGTTCAAAACTGGTTTAAAACTACTCTCAGTCATTCAGTGTTGACTTTGGGAGGGTATTTCAGATGAAGTCTCTATTGAGCCTCATATTTACGCAATAGCTTCAATACCGAATTGACAAGATACTGGATATTACATGTTCGTAATGCTGTAGAGGACACCAAGCTGCAGGATATTCTGAGTACTTTGAAAGACATGGTTAAAACTGAAGTTGGGTTGTTTTTTTATTTTTCTTTCAATTTTCAAAATCATCAATAGATTGAGTAAATTTCTGTATTTCAGAAAGAAAGAATGAAACTAAAACACACAATACCAAGATAAGCAGCCACATAGCAGAGTAGTACTGACCTATGAGACTAAATGCCAGTAATAGCTTATGTTTTATTCTGAATCTATTAATTCACAGCATTTGTCTGTAGAACAGCGACTGTTACACTTTGCTCGGTGCTGATAAGATTCCACCCAGGGTGAGGAATAAAAAAATTTGGACACACTTGTGTGAAGACACTTCGGAGAGTCTTGCATGATTTCAAAATGTTTCAAGAGCACTCAGAGAAAAAATGAGAAAAGATTTAAAAATAGGTCTTTCTAGACCAGAAAAAGGAAACTGAGACAACACTGTAAGAAGTTTTTGTGTATTTTTAGAAAAGGGGATCGTGGTCACTTGTTTCTGTCAGCTATCAAAGCAAAGGGCAAGAGATCAACTTTAATTATTAAAAAGATATTTGAAAAACTGATTTTTAGGTTGGAGAATGTGGAGAGGGACATGTAGACATTTCTGTTGCTTAGCTTAAGAAAGCATATATATTAGATATATCTAGAACAGACCAGTCAACAAAGTTCTTGTCAAGAGAAGGGTGGGACGTAAATTCCTAGTGTCTGACTTAGCCTTTATTTTATTTGTTATATACAGAAGCAGAAAAAAATTAAATCTATGAAAAGTGGCAAAACATGGATTGTAATGTAACTTGCTTATTACAAAATGAACAGTGGCTTTGGAGCAGTGAGAAGGAGAAAGGGAAGTTCACTGTCAGCAACTGTCAGGATTCTGACTGGGAGTCATGCCAACCTCTATTTCTGTCTTGATTGTATTCCTGATGAGTTAACACTACCTACCTAGAAAAATTAGATACGTATAGCTTTACCCCTGTATTGATCATGGCATAGATATGTTGTATTTTCAAGGTCACATTTTTCTTGCAGTTTTAGCTGTTTGCAAAGTCACCTACTGAAATAAAATCTCAGTTGAATTACAGGAAGAGAATAGAGTAATATTTTATTAAGAGCAGAGTGGGTGTATTAACTTAGAAAGATGAAGCATCTGGTTACAGTTGAGGTAATACAGCTCTCAAAAATGGTACGAGGTGGAAAACCTGTTTTCTAGGCATTACATCTTAACTTTTCTTTTACTTTATGACACAGCGCTCAGAAAATTTTAGTAGTCTCATTTTAGTATGAAGTGTTTTGTAATGTGTTCTATGTTCATCAATGAAACTTCCTTCAGGTTCTTTTACAATGCTGTTTATATCTATTCCACTTCATTTTCAATTAATGCTGGATTGATGACTAAAACTTTATGGGGGCTAAGTCAACAGAAACACTTATTCCAGTGGTGTTCTAGTTGTGGAGGAAAAGCAGTAGAGCTCTCCATGGAAAGCTGGGCTGCTCTCAAGGGCTGCTGCAGAACAGGAAGCTTTTGTAAAACTGTGATACTGCTCTTGTAGACTTTTTTATAAAGATGAGAATGTTGAATTGCAGTTGCAGATAATCTTTGACTCATAATAAAATATTTTGAAAAATACATTTTCTTTCCTTAAAGTGACAATTTTATAGCAAGATAAAACCATTTTGATTTTTTTTTTCAAGTGTAGAAACCTTGCACAGTTGTGGTTAACTGCATTGCAGTTTGGCTAAATGCAATGGGCTTAGTATATAGTTTTCATTGAAAATACTAATTTTGTAGGAAGCCAGTGATAGAAAATATTAAATAAAACAATATCAAACTAAGATTTACCTGCATCCATTCAGTAGATACAGATTAATAAAATGTAAATACCTAATCTCTAATTGCTAAATCTTTAATGTGCCATTCTACAGTTACTTATTCAACAGCTGTAAACATATAAGGCAACAAAAATTCTTCAACATTGAGAAGAATATTCCAGTTCACTGTACTCGCCCATTTTAAATGGTCTCTGTATATATGAAGTTTTCATGTTTTAAACCATTCCTCCCCCTTTGTGTACATGTACCAGCTGTACAGTGGTTTGTCAGTACTAAGTAAGGTATTGCTTTTATCTTCCCTTCCAAAAAAGAAAAAGTTATGTGCTCTCTATTAAATACATTGCATTCTCTTTTCTAGTAACTGATCTATGCCTAGTAATATGGTAGTATTCAGTACTTTTCTTTGTTTTATTGTTTGCTTGTTGGGAGTTTTATAGCACTGCATTCCTAAGATTAGGTATTTTTCATCAGGTCAGTCTTTTTAAAAGGTTTTCTTTTAAAAAAAATACTATTGTGTTAATATTCTCACAACTTGCTCTTTCACTTCTGTATCAGGATGATGCAACAAAGATGCCAGTTTCTGAGCGAATGGGGTAGAGTCCCTGCAGAATGTAAAGAAAATGGAATCTTCACTGTATTGGTCCTGAGTCACTGTGCCATCTTCATTGTCCATGTTCTTTTTCAAGTTTGCTGTAAATGTCAGGGCTTTAAGAAGAATATCTGTTTATGCAGTTGTCAAAAAGTAAAAGCAGTGATGGCACCTAGGATATTCAAGAAATAATCCATACTTAATCACCAGCAGTTAAGCACATGTAACTAAATCTAACTTTAAAAAAACAGGGAAAAAAAATCAGCACCTAAACCATCTAAAAGACAAACCCTATGAAATAGCACAAGTCTGTATGCTGTGAAAGCAGGCCAGAAACTTGCACAGCATGCACATTTCCTCTGTCGAAAAGACTGGCTTGTGCATCACAGCCTCATAAATGCTTTGCACTTTCAATCTCTAAAATGTGGCTGTCCAGAAAATTCCCATTTGGAAGTCAGGGTCTGCTTTCCTTCTCAGTAATGTTGCTTTTACCCTCTGCAATGATCTGAATGCTTTTATGTTAGCACATCTGACAGAAAAAAGGATATACTTTTAACAGAGAACTGAGCCTTTAGCTACCCTCATCTTTTTTTACTAATGAAAAGCTGGTGGTATCTAGACCAGCTTTGCTCATGACAGATAGCTCAAAATTAAAAGCCACTGCATATTTTCAGAAACTTACTTTAGGGTGGGGGAAGAGGGTGCAGCACCATTCCAGTCCCTGACTGTTTTGATGTGAGGAAAAGATATAACTGAAATAGACCTGCCTGCCAAGGCCAGCAGTAACAAATGTCAGATGAAGTTCTTCACGAAAACCCAAGTAAATGTACAGGAGAAGTTCTTACAGTGCTTAGAGACAACAGTTTTATGGCTGCATTTGTGTAAAGGGGTGGGGATTTCAGTGGAATTTGGTTGCCTTGGGTACAGCGTGTCAGCTATAGAAACAACCCTTGAGGAGGGTCAGTTACAATACTTAGTGTTTGTGCCTGGTTTTCAATCTATGCTTTGTATTACACACAAGTTCACGGTACTATGCTTTTGGTGAAAAGGGAAGGTAAGAATAGGCTTTGGCAAGTGGTCACTGACGATTTGGAATGGTACATGGGAGTATGACCAACTGTCTTCAAGCACACAGGCCCCGTGGCTCTCTGCCAGCATGGTATCTGTACTACGCTCTGGAAGAAAGCCAGCCAGTGAAAGAACGTACACTTTGAGCTACTCATTTGAACCAGGTACCGCCTAGAATTTTATCCTGGCATTGCATATATACTTCTAATACATGAAAAGTCTTCTAATGCATGCACGCATCTACAGATATCCACATGTGTAAATGCTAAAAATTCAATGAAATGGCAAGAATCTTACTTGAGCTCTGAGAAGATGTCTTGTCATGGCAGGGTTTGCAGATAAGTTCACAAGTACTTTCAAAACTTGAGTCTGAAATGAAGAACAAACTGGTTTTGGAGCTTGCAATGAATTTGTAAGTACAGCAGTAATGAGCACCAAGAATGGCAGTGTTGACTTGGAGAGGAAAACGCAGAATGGGTCAACCAACATCTTGAGTTGTGCACTTCAGTCTTTAGTAGAGGAAACAACAGCTTATGGTATCGTTAGCATGTATGTACTGACTATAGATATTTTAGAAGCAAATTTATTTTGACTTAAACATCAAAATAGGGCAAGGTCTGTAAACAACTCACAGTAGGCAGAATACGAAATAGTTTTTTAAATATTCAGAGGATGGCCAAGTACTGTATTTGAAATGTGATCAGAAGCATATACAAATACACCTTTGTACTTTCCTGGGCATTATGACACCAATCTTTTAATTACTAGGAAACAGGGAAACACTAGGAAAAGGCCAACTGCTGCTTACTGCAGTTATGTAAAATAGTTTAGTGAGAAATTGTGGTTTGGAAAACTGGTTTTGATCTGATAGAGCAACAGAGTATGTTGATAGTTAGAGTACTGTGATATCTTGAATAAATACTGAATTTGGTCACTATGTGAAGCTTTTATCTTCCTTCAATTTTATGCACAATTTCCCACTGCAGTCATTAGGGCTGCAAGAGATGTAATAAGCATAAGGTAACAGAAATCCCTAACTTGCTCGGCATGCTTCTGTAGGGAGATTCATGCACCCGCGAAGCCTTTCACATGCAGATTCTCCTTACTCTGTGATGCAGTAGCAATGTTTAGCAAGCAGAAGAGAATTCTGGAGTTGCTATAGCAAAGGCATAGGACAATAGCAGGGCACACAGCACTGCTTTGGCAGAGCTCCAGCCCAAGCGTTCCACTGTCAAGATTTCCGTCCTTCCTTCTTCCAGAATTTAAAGTGAAAATTAATATAGATCCATATTTTACAGATTTCATGCACTATCTGCTGTCATTAATGAATACATTATTTTCTAAGCACAGTCTAAACCATTTTACAAGACCAGTAAAAAGAAAGCAAGTAAAGCAGCTTCATAAATGGTTTGCAACCATACACTACCCCGTACCTGTGTCCTTTCAGTTCCTTCTGAAAGCAAATGAAGAAAGCATGGAATTGAGTTTATCATTTTATGGTGGTAGTCACTGGTAACAGACATATTTGTCAACAATCTGAGTGCAGCCAGCTGCAGATCAGAGTTCAGGGGGGCTGACTCAACATTACTACAAACTTGTATAATATATACCTAGGGAAAAAAGGAAGGAGATAAAAAGAGAAGACATTTTTTGATAAAGGAAAATTTTCTATTCACAAATAGTATCAGTAGCCTAGCGACAATAGTGTAAATACCTCTTGAACACTGCTGCCTGAATATATAACCTGGTCAAGGTTCTTGGAAACAAGTACTTCTTTGTTTTGAATATATTCAAAACATATATTGCCATGATAGAAGCAGACATTACAGAATTATACTCATTAACCTTCCTGAAGCATAAATTGCTCTGAAAACCCAAATTGCTTTGACTCCATATCAGAAGTGGCACAGTTGCTTTAAGGAGTTATTTAAAAAAAATCACTTACAGCAACTAACCTCTTCTTAAATGTTGAAGACAAGTTAAGGACAAGTCTTGGAATGAAACTTTTCTTCCAACTATGTAGTGCATTCACTGCAGTAGTCCTCAGATACAGTGATGACAACTGACATTAACAACTAATATTTACCGATTTTTCCTCTGGATGACACTATGCAACAAATATTGGAGTCCTAATTAAGAAAAAAAAAATTACTTTGCCTTTACCAAAGGAGTTGTTTTCTACTTATATGCCTGCACAAATATTTGCTGTTGGCAAGCCCTACTTTTTAAAAAGTTGCCCAGCACTAAAGATGCTGCAAACTGCCACATACAGTCAAACTGCCTTTTTATCAAGCTAATGAAAAAAAATAGTAAAAGTCATCAAATCTGCATCAGCTCATTGCTTGGATACTTCCTGATCTATTGATTAATCTGTGTCAAATCTGTGATTAATGTCAAAAGTGGGTGATGTTTTGATGGTTGCTCCTTTCACATCTGTAGCATTTGCTGTATTTACCAGCAGAACTTGTTTTTACACACTATTTTTTTAAGATGAAAGTTTCACCCTTAAAAATTGGTCCCATACAAAGCCAGGGGATCAATTACTATTTTCTTCCCCCTTGCTTAAGGAGTTGTGCTAAGTTCAGTCTGCAATTCATCCTGTTACACAACCACTGCTGATGTTCTAGACATGTTTGGAAATCATCTTGCCTCATGTGTTTTTACTATACCCTTAGCAGCACAATCTCTGTTTAATAGCATTTGGTAAGAGCTGAACACAAACTGCCCAGTTTCCCAGCTGTCTTTTAAAGAAGGTAAGTGCCAGTGATGCAACGCATTTTTAAGTTATCTTTTTGGCCTTGGGAGGCACAGTGTTGACTTGTATGTCTAACATCAAAACATTTGGGCATCCTGGTTTGCATTTAACAAATATGCTGAAAGCTCTGTGCTGTCTCATGTGTCTCAATTACTTTGATTTTTCCCTTTAAGAAACTTACCTGTATCTCTTCCTGATTTTTAATATTCATACTCAAATTGTTAAGTGCATTTAGTGCTTTTTCTTTAACTTTAGGAGTGCAGTCTGAGAGCATCCCTCCAATAACAGAAAGGCCATCCAAATTTCGGATTATATCCTGAAACATAAACCAGATATTTCATAAAATTTTTTAAAATTTAAATTAAATGCTGAAGTCTTTCCTGAAGGTTTTCATTTTAATGCAAATGGAATGTGTGAATGAAGACTTCCAGAAGAGACTACTCTGAAGAGAGAGTGTTAGCAGATATTGCTTTATTGTTTCCACTGAAATTAAGAATAGTTCTGCTTAGGGCCAAAGCATTATTTGACATTATTTGACAATGGTACAACACCTTTGCTTGTAAAGTCTGGCCTGCAAAGCATGCTTAAAGCGTTTCAGATTATAAAGAATCAGAGGTAATTTTTTTTTTTTAATAACTTTATGGAATAGCTGAGTCAGGTCACACTACCTAAAAGTCCTGACTGAACAGAACAGAATTTCAAGATGCAGCTTTATATTATCATAAGTTCTAAAACTTCACCTTTCTTTTCCATTACATTTTTTTTTTTTTAATCTTTCTTACTTTAAAAAAAACATACTGTTTTCAAGAAAATGAAAAATGAGCCAGTGGGCCTTGAGAATCTGTTATATCCTGGTCCAAGAGATTTAAATTAAGAAAACAGTTTTGAGAAGCCAGAAGAGTCATAAGTACCACATAAAAATGAAAACAAAAGAAAGAAAAAAAAAAAAAAAAGGTGGGATCCTGGAGGTTAAACCTTTACAAAGGCATGAAAATCTGCATCCAGCTCAAAGTTCCAATTGATTCAAGGAGACCTGGAGAGCTGTAAAGTTGCTAAGATGTAAACAGCATAAAACTTTGTACAGATGAAAAAATACTTTAAATTATCTCAATAAATTTCAGATCTGAGCCTGAAAGTATTTAATCCTGCTTCAATTCAACTCTTTCATTAACATTACACAACCATAAGCAACAAAAGATGTATTTACAGCACTTTTACAATAAAGAACTCTGCATACACTTTGAGTTGTACAAACAATCTTGGATAAGTTCTGTGAAGCCAGTAAATTGTACCATTTGGGCTGGCAGAAATTAAGGCATAGACATAAAATGGATTTTAGAACACAAGCTATCCTAGCTCTCAGGCTTATGTCGCTCTTCAGCAAAACAGCACCTCTCATCTTCCACACTGACTAGTATTGAAACACTGTTGTTTTCTACAGAACAATACTTACTTGATTTACAGAGAAGGCAGCACTGTTGCTGAGAGTGATTAAAGCTTGCTCTTGAATTAATGGATCATCTGTGGCTTGGAGCAAATGAATAAGTTTCTGTAAAGCATCCACATCCAATGTATGAGTTGACATTGGAGAACTGTTGTCTGTCAGTGTTGAAAAATGAAATGCTTGATATCAAGTTTGAAACATTTCACTCAGTTACCTTTTAACATTTTTTACAAAGCTGAGGCTCAGCTCTCTATTGTAGGATGCATTGTTCTAAGCGTGACTGTACCCAACTGTCATATCATGGCAAAAAGACTGTTTCACAACATCAAGACTTCTGTCCTTTTTCCTGAGTCCTCTGACTACCTCTTTTCAAAATAAAAGGAATAAAAGGAATACATAATGAAAGCTTGAGGTACATTCCTCTTTTGTTAACCAACAGCAAATCTTGCCTTCAAAATAATTAGAAATATCCACCAAACATTTTAATTTTTTTCCTTGTGTACTTTGAAATGAAATGTTGAAATCTGTCTGGACACTGTAGGAAAACAAAACTTCTGACTTAGAGAATAGTACTTCCAGAAATTATGATGTTGATGTTTTGCTGCTACCCTGAGGTCCTTTGCCAAAGTGGCAGCCACAACATTAAGAACACTGCTGATCATGGCATCACTCAACCAGCTGATGAAGGCTGTTCCTGAGTCAGGAGGATGTTACAGAGTACCTGCCTTTCATAAAAGGGTGACACAAATGCCATCAAAGGCCATCTTCAGGCAGGTTGGAGGCAGAACTATTTAACTAGCTGAATAGCATGAGGACTTGATCTACGACTACTGGACTAGTCATAGGTGACTTGAGATGACCTCTGAGAAACTAACCAGTTGTTTATAATTCCACATATTTGCTGAGACCATCTGAGCAGGAAAACACCCTACTACTGGGGGCGGAGTTCATTATGCTAATCCAAGAGCTAGCCTGAAAAACAGAATCGTTTTTTATCCTCATCCCATCAGTTTAGCTCAATTATAGGGACAAAACAAGTAACTTTAATAACAGGACAGCAAATCAGCCCATTAAGTAAATACGCCCATTGGACACACGCTTTAAGGGCCTTTAAAAAAATGAATGATGCTTTTCTAAAAATAAAACATGGTCTAGAGTCCTTTAAAAACGCCGCATGGCTACGACAGGGCCGACAAGTAGCACTGTGGTAGCCCCTCACACTGGTGGGGAGCAGCTCTGGCTCCGAGGCCGCAGGCGGGCAGCGGCCGGGGCCACGCTCCAGAGGCGGGGGCAGTGGCCCGGCGGGGGCCGGGCCCAGCTTCCCTTCCCGCCCCCGGGCCCCGTCACGGTGCTGGGGCCTCCTCCTTCGCGTACACCGGCAACCCCCCCGCCCGCCCAGCGTCTCACCTGCCGGAGGCCTCCGAGCGGCCTCGGCCTCAGTCCCAGTTCCGGTCCCGGCCCGCTGCTCCCGGCGGCCGCCCGCCGCCAGCCGCCACAGGCAGTAGCAGGCGCCCGCCCCGAGTACTGCGGCCGCCACTCGCACCGCCGCCCCTCGCAGCTCCCCCATTTCCCGCTGCCCGCCCGCGGAAGCCTCCGCCCCATCCGGCGCGGCGCAGTTCTGGCCCTTTCCCTTTGGCTGCTGGGCCCTGCTGCCGGGCCGTCGCGGTTCCCAGGGCCAGTCCTCAGCCCACCGGGGTGCAGCGACCCCTGGCTCCGCGTCGTGACGATGCGACGCAGCTTTTTTTTTTTAGAGGAAGATATAACCCGTGCCCCCGAGGCGGGCTGGGCACCGCGCTGTACTGAGCAGGCTTCCTTGGGAAGGCTGCTGCAGCAGCTGCCTGGGAGGAAAGCAACTAACCACAAACAGCCCCCTAAAAAGCCTTTTTGACGTTTTAACAAAATACAGCAATATATTAAGAATACATATGCTGAAAGTAATTGCCTCGGAGGCAATACCTGCTGGCCAAGTCCTATCTCTGCCAGTGCTGTCTGTGCTTGTTGGCTTGTAAATCCTAAGGCAGGGCCATGGTTTCTCAGCTGCTACACGAGCTGCTGCCCTTTCGGGCACCTGCAAACGTGCTGGGTCTCCACTGTGAACACTGGCAGCAGCAGCAGAAATGGGCAGTGCTTGGCTTGGCTGGAAGTCAGGCCAGGGTGGAGAGTCAGAGCACTGGAAAGGAAATCCTGGTGGTGCAGCCCTGCATGGGCTCACTGGGACCACTCGAAGCGGTAATTGGTAGATACAACAACCCCATACAACGCTACAGGCCTGGGGAAGAGTGGCTGGAGAGCTGCCCAGTAGAAAAGGACCTGGGGGTTTTGGCTGACAACCATCTGAATATGAGCCAGCAGTGTGCCCAGGTGGCCAAGAAGTCCAACAGCATCCTGGCCTGTATCAGCAATAGTGTGGCCGGCAGGACTAGGGAAGTGATTGTGCCCCTGTACTCGGCACTCGTGAGGCTGCAGCTCGAATACTGTCTTCGGTTTTGGGCTCCTCACTACAAGAAAGACATTGAGGTGCTGGAGTGTGTTCAGAGAAGGGCAATGAAGCTGGTGAAGGATCTAGAGAACAAATCTTCTGAGGAGTGTCTGAGAGAAGTAGGGTTGTTTAGCCTGGAGAAAAGGAGGCTCAGGTGAGACCTTCTCACTCTCTACAACTAACTGAAGGGAGGTTGTAGCAAGGTGGGGGTCAGTTTCTTCTCCCAAGGAGCAAGTGATAGGATGAGAGCAGATGGCCTCAAGTTGCACCATAGGAAGTTTAGATTGGATATTAGGAAAAATTTATTCATACAGCTGTCAAGCCCTGGAGCAGGCTGCTCAGGGCAGTGGTGGAGTACTCATCCCTGGAGATATTTAAAAGAAATGTAGATGAGGTGCTGAGGGATGTGATGTGGTCTAGTGGTGGACTTGGCAGTGCTGGGTTAATGTCTGGATTTGGTATCTTGAAGACCTTTTCCAACCTGAATGCTTGTGATTCTAGGATACTTCTCTGGCTCTCAGTACATAAAACTTTTTCTGTGTTCCTTGCCCCACTGGCTGGGGGAGTCGGGGGCAGTTTTGGGTGGGCAGGGTGCGCAGCTGTCGGTGGAGGAGCAGGGACAGGGTCCCTGTCCCGGTAGGGTGCTGGCGGAGGGCGGCGGCGGGGGCCGCGGGCATCTCGGCCCAGGCAGGCCCGGCCCGTTGCTACGCGACCGCGGCGAGCCCAGCGCCGCCATGGCCTCCCTCAGGACGGCAAGCCCCGCGCTCCGCGCCTACTTCAGCCGCCACAACCTCCTCGACGTCTACGAGGTAACGGCGACAGATCCCGCGAGGGCGGGCGGCAGAGGCAGCGCTGTCCCCCGCTGTAGCAAGCACCGGGACACGGCCACCTCCCCGAGACCTCCCGGCCATCGCCTCCCCCCTGCGCAGCCGCCGCGGGAGGGGCCGTCCCGAGTGCGGGCTCGGCCTGCGCCACGGCGGCCCCGGTGGGCAGCACGTCCCCCTGCGACCCCTGCAGCTCTGTCCCTCCACCGCCCGGCCTGCCGGCAGCCTGCTCCCTCCTCGAGCCGCTGGGACCACAGGCTCCCCGGTAGCATCCGTGGGAGGGGCCGTTCCCCCCCTCCCCGCCCCGGATTCCCTTCAGCAGCGCCCTGCTACCGCCTCTTTGGTCCCTCGCCGTTGCCCAGGGTTTTTCACGCCCCTAACGCCGCTCTCTGCTCTTCTGGGGCATGTTTTTGTTCCACTCCTTTTGTTAATAGTTTGTTTCAAACAATTTATGAAAACTTTTAGAAGCAAGATGGTAGAAGGTAATTCTGCTTCTTAATTTCATGTTTAAATTCTAGCGATGACTGAAATGAAGGCACACACAGTGAACTGCACTGGTACCTTCCCTAGATTAGCTTAAATTCTTCCGTTTTAATTACGGAAGTGTCTCTAGATATCTGCTTGGTGCGTCCTTCCTTTTAGAGGGCCGCAGGTATGATCTTAATGGTCTGTCAAAGGTGAAGGTGGCAGTGGACCACATCTCAGATGTTGGTGGATTAGATATTTATTGGTGCAGGAGTAAATAAACTTCCATGAAACGTTAGAGGGTAAAACTGTCATGTGAAGGACTAAGGGAGGAAACAGAGTTGGGAGGTTTGCCTTTAGGATTCTTAGCCAATTCTCTGTATTTCTTCAGTTTCCCCCGTTTGTCACATTCACTTCTGCCTGTTTCAGAATCTGCAGCAGCTGATTTTCAGTTTCCTTGAAACAAAGAGAGGGACAATGAACAAATACATGTTTAAGAGACATTCTGATACCAAAAATAGACCCCATTTGCAAGCAGCTATTACAGCCAGGATTTCCATGGAAACACTAATAAAGAAATCTTGAGCCAATTAGAATAATTATAGAGCAGCGCTGCCACACAGACTGAGCACCTCTCCTGAGAGTCTGTCTCTTGATCATTGTTTCTTTAAGCACAGAAAAAACAAAAGATAAGATGTATCTGTGTGAGGTGGATTTCTTGATTCAGCACTTCAAAAATAGTTCATATTTACATTTCCAAGCAAAAGTCATAAATACCTTTATAGCAACAGTGGCATTAAATTAATAATCTAAAATTGAAAGAATTAAAATTAAAGGGATTTTCTTAAAAGAAAGAACCAGTTAAAAATTAGCCCATGTAAGATCTTTTTATCATTTTTTCTTGGGTTTTTTTTTAGAGGAGGCTGTTTGCTGACACCTAGCCATGTTTCTTATTTCATTTTACTAGATTTTAATTTCTTTATGGAGTTGGCATGAAGATAAATGACAGAATACTGGTCCCTGTGTTAAGGAACATCAAAGCTAAGCCAAGGCCTATGGTCATTTATACACACATTCTCAAATTTAAGGATATAGGGTTCTAAAATGGCCATTTGCTTAAGACTTTTTATGACTAGGCTGTCATTCAAACATGGTCTAAGCACAGCTGGAATCCAAATAATTGTGTCCAGATCATTTAGGATTCCCTGCTGTGCCCGAATGTTTCGTTCCTGTCTGATTTATCTCTTTCAGTTCTCATCCAGATTTACTTTTAAACAGTATCCATAAAAAGTCAGGCAAACTAATCCTGCAAATGCTGTGCCTGTGATGACTTTCACTGTTGTGCATAGCTGTTCTTAAATGTTAAAATTAAATATGGATGCAGAGCTGGCTAAAGAATTTTCTGAGAAGCCAGACTTTCTACTCTGGGATAGTGGAAGGCTGAACCTCATGGCCAGTCCTGGCCTCATTATGTGTACTCCTCTTTTTCTCCTCTTCCCCTCACGGGAACAGCAGCAGTGTGGACCAGACTTTCTGAATCTCTGGAAGAGACAAAGTTGTCAACCGTTTTGTCACAGTTTTGTATCAGTTTCATTATCAGTGATAATTTCCTGCTTTGGACTACTGCCCCCCTTGCTAGAACTCCTCCTGGGGATGGCAGGCTTTGAGAGTCTTTGCAAAATGCTTGTGGTTTTAGGGTGTAGTCTTTTACTGCAGGTAGATATGAAATAATAATATTTAATGTTTATAACACTCCATGGATTTAAGCAAGATATTATGGAATAGCTAAAATCTATAAATTGTAATGGAATTTGAATATAGAGCATATCTTCAGCACTGGAAGTATAAAGCTGGGAAATAACCCACATTTCTAGCAACAAATCAAATTAGTAAAATCCATATCTTCCTTGGTAATTTTTTGTTATATATTGATCTAATCTACCACTTCTTGTAAAACTCATCATCATCATAATGCTTAGAAGCCCAGGTAATGGTTCAGGATATGATGTTGTGCTCTATGATTGTGTGTTCTGTGATTCTATGATATAAAAACCTGACCTAAATGTTTAATTCTAGCCTGATAACTTAGTTGCACTGTAGCTGTTTTGTTGATTTTTTTTTTTGATACTTGTTTTGTAGTTGGTTTTCTTTTTGACTAATCATCATTTGATGTATGAGTACATTTTTCATTGTTTTGTATTATGAATATGTAAAATATATAGATTAAGAAAAATTGCTGATGGACTCTTTCAGATTGTTGAGAGATGTGTAGAAGTCTACTAGAAATAGCCAGACTTGTACAGGTTCAGTGTAATTGTTTCCAGTTTTATATCTGGCCCATGCATCACTGAAGAGTGAGGATTGCAAGATTCTTATTTGAGTTTTAAAGGGAATTCTCAAAGGTTAAACAGAGGCCTTGCACTCCAGTACATGGTTGGGTAGCTTGGATTTCCTGTGTTGGAGACCTTTCAGAACATCCAAAGGAAAAAAAGTTGTGTTTGTTTGGAAAAGGGGGTGGGGAAAGGTAAACAAACCCTGAAATAATAAAACATGGTATTTCTGTGGCAGACACCTGCTGTCTTAATCCAGCAGAGGGAGTAGCCGACCAACGTTGGGACTGGCTTTGGGAAATCTCTCCATGGGAAAATTTGTGATGAAAGCTGTTTAGCTGCCTGTATATTATTTAAAATATTATATGTCATGAATTACAATGATGAGTGATGGATTTATGGTATTTTCTTGATATAGTAAAACATCAAGACCAGTTTTATTACAGTAATACCAAGTCAGAATCAATATGGATGTTAGAAAATGAAGAAAGTCTTTCTACCCACTGAATGCATAGGTGAAAGGCCATGGTCTGGGACAGCTAAACAGAAGTGGATGGTGCAATTGCATAGTCACAATTGTGGTGATGAGCTTACAGAGGCCAGGGCAGACTCTGAATGACAGAATTTAGATGTGTACCATCCAGCTGCACCATGGAGAGTGGTGAGAATGAAAAGTGGCCAGAGGCAAAGGAGAATGGTTCTCTAAGTGTGAAGGCTGAAAGAAAAACTCTGATGTTTTTGTGATAACTAATAAAAGTTAGTTTCTTTATAACAGACAGAGGGGAATACTAATGAGAGAGTGTGTCCCAAGACAGCATCTTTTACATTCATGTAGAGTAATGTCTAGTTAAAGATACACAGTCATGTTTTGAATTTTTTAACAGGCACAAAAAACTTCTAGTTTCCATTAAATATTCACTTAGATAAATGCAATTTACCTATAAACTTTTAAAAATCAATATACTTTGGATGTTTTTGCTCTATGCGAGCTCACAATTGAAAAATAATTGATCTATGTCCTTTACCTAAAGGGGACAAATGAGAAAAATGTTTCATTGGTTATTGTACGTTATTACTAAAGGATAATGCAAAGTAATGTGACAACACATCTTGAAAAGAAAATCTTGTTTTAAACTGCATTTTGTTTTCAGTACTGGTTACAAGATCACTTTCTGGCCATGCTCCCCATTCAACATACTCTTTCTTATGTAGGATTAATCTTGTTTTAAATTCTGGGTTTCATTCAGTAAATAAAATTATCCAGTCTTTTATATATTCTTTCTTTAATGCACAATGAAATTCTTAGCAGGATTTGCTAAAGAAATACCACATATTTTATTACTATCCTAAACGCAGTGTTTTGAAGTGTAGCAATTGAAATATGCTGATACATGCAGTATTACCTTCAAATTTGAATGAAAGGGAAGGTAAGTGATAGAAAGCAGTGCCTCTATTTTACAGTATTTTAAAAGATTCTGGTAAACTTGTGTTTATTTTAACAGTTTCATATCTAGATGCTACTTTAGTGTTAACAACAAGGCATTAATTTGCAGTTTCTTTTTGCAGGTGCTGCTTTGTGGTGTAATTGTTATGCGTCCAGAAGATCCACTTACATTTTTAGAAGAAAAGCTCAGACAAATAATGGAAAAGGGATTAGATTCTCTCACATGGTACATACTAAATAGCTGTGTGCACACTATGTGGTTTATAATATTGAACTTGCACTTTTAAAATATACTAATGTCACAGCATCTACTGTGTAGAGTGCAAGTTAAATGTTAATATTGGGTTTTTTTGTTAATGGCATATGATGTTGCAAATACAGTAAGACAGTATCTTCTAAAATCATAGAAAATATTTTTCTTTTGATATCTATAGTTTGTTTTTTTTTCTACAGGGTATCTAATGAATATAACATCAACTTAATGTTTCTTTTTGTTAAAATATTAAACTCTTATTTTCGTGGTAGTCAAAATTGAAGTAGTGTTACTTGTTATAACTTTATTGCTGTCTGCAGTGTATTTACCTGTATGAATCAGGGATGTGGCGTTCAAGCACTGAATCATTAATTGTAGTATTTCTCATATTTTCTCTTCTCTGTGTGTTCTTTCACCCTTTGAAATGAAGTCATTGCACCATGAGATAAAAAAGACTAAGGATTTAGTTCTGTTCACACCGGAATCTTAGAGAATGTTGTGATTGACTTAAATGGGAGCAGGCTTTGGTCTCTAAAATACGTGCAACTTCTATAGGCAAAAAATGCCATCTAAATATTTTAAAATGTTTCACAGCAAGTGCTTTTTCTCAGACTTCTTAATGTCTTTTTGCCCACTGTTAGAAAAAAAAAGCCCTCAATTAATTTGTAGTTAGTCTGTACCTGACAAAAGAGAGCAAATGTGTATGTGTGTTCTTAGCTTACTGTGCAGAAAACAAGACACAAAGCTTTGCTTTAGTTTGAGCATAGCAAGAGCGTGTGTTCTTACCTTTTCTTGAAGCATGTTCATTACTTTTGATGCAGCTCGTGTGAAAGTTACTTCCCCTCCTGTTTTAACTTGCACATATAATTAAGTAATTTCATAGTTCAGGTGTGTTTCAAGAAAGGTTATGTTTTGTGAATATCCCATCTTTGAGGTTTGTAAATTCTAGTCCACTGGAGGTTTTGAGTATTGGGCAAAAAACTTCAGTTGGTGCAGAGGTAAGAGCATTGACATGAATCACTATGAAGATGGGGTATCCTCTTTTATAAATGCTGGGTTTCAACCAAGAATGCAGTTGCATTTGTAGGTGTCAGCTGTGGAGTAGTGAAACCTGATGTTTTAAGATATCAGGATTAAGAATCCCTTTCCCTGGGGTGACACCATTTCTCATATTACAAGGTGCACGAACAGCCTGAGCCACAATGATGAGGTTTTATTGTTTATTTTACATGATGTCTTTCCTAGAAGTTGAAAACAGATTTGATTTTTAATTTTGGCCCTCTGATAAATACTTTTTATTTCCATATTTTTCATGGAAATATAATGCAGCGCAATCTTTTTTTATTTATTTGTCTCTTCCAGTGTGTCTTCTTTTTTTTTTTTTAAAATGAAAACAAAACCATTTACGTACCTAGACATGGCATGGCCTATCTGCAACAGTAGGAAACATTGCTCCAACTACTGAAAATTTAAATGACTCAATATTAAGATGAGAAACAAAATAGTATAATCTGATAGGAAATCTCCAAGATAGATATTACACGGAATGTATTAAGCTCTAATATACACAGTATTTCAATATATCCGTAAGAGTAGAAACAAAACATGATAATTTGTTTTCACATTTTGGAAACACATTAAAAAAATGGCAGCTATACATATTCATAATGAAAGTGATATAGGTCTTAATATTTTAACAATAACACTATAATACCTTAACATGTACATACAGAGAAAAGATGCATTTTCTTTTGGGGATACTAATATGGTTAATATAATTTACTTCTCTTTTAAAGGTATATGTGTATTGATCTGTCTTTACACCCCAAATTAAAGAAGATTCCAGAAACTTACCTGCACACTGTTTTTGGACTAGATGGTGAACAACTGGTAAAAATCATTGAACATTTGCATTAAATCTATGCCGTGTAACAAACTTTTAATGCAGAATATTCATATTCTGTTTTTTAAGTTTTCTTATATTACTCTTCTATAGATAATACAAGGATTGTAATAGTTTGCATTTTTTCCTATTGATACTGGTTTGTATCCACAACCTAACATCATCAGAGGTGAGCATAGCATCTAGGTGTATGGAAGGGAACAAGTAATTCCTGTTTCATATTTGGTCATAATTAAAAAAAAATATATTCCCCATAAATATGAATCTAGCTTCAGTAGCATAGTTATTGCCTGCATTAGTTTTACTAAAGCTGATTCCTAAAAGTACACTTCACCTGATAAGTCTTGGAAAGTGCTCTCAGTGCTGACAATTAATAGTTGCAGTTAAATGCACTATTACTGTTCCTAAAGCAATAAGAAGGTAAATGTTTTGGTTTAACCAACCAAAAAAAGTGACCTGTGCAGAAGAAAACCTGTTATTTTAGAACATTCAGAGAGGAAGAAAGTTGCTATATGACCATGCAAGGAAGCAGTCTTAGCAATTTAGTCAGTAAGCTGGCATGCAGTGTGACCAGATTTTTCTCTTCATTTTCTCTGTATAACTATTCAATTTTATCTTCTCTTAGTACATCTGCACTGTGAGTTTACTGCAATTTCATTTCAGCTGTTACCTGTTTTACCAACCACTCAAGTATTATATTAATCAGTCTATAAGTGGAATGGTTGATTTATACAATACATGTATAAGTATGCAAACATGTCACAGTCAAATCCTCTCATGGATTTTCTTAGGAGTAAGAACAATAAATGAGACAAACCCCAGTATTTTCTGAGGCCAAATTGCTTTTTGTACATTCAGAGGACCATCTTTTCTTCCTAGCCCTGGCTAGGAATATCCCTGTAGTTTTACACAATTTTGGTTTTGTACAAGTCCAAACAAGTTTATTAAAATACCTGTGAGTTAGAATCATGTAGTGAATGGTTTACATAGAAATGGCTCATGAAAAGACTTTTGCAAAGCATAACTGAAGTATTTGTTTAATATACTAAATTGCCAGATCAGCTGATCAATGAAAGAGCAGATAGGAGGGATGAAAGACTGAATTTCAGTTATACAAGATTTCATATTTTTGTCTGATTTTTAAATATTCATAATACAGCACTGTTTTGTGTACTATATGTCATAAATCATTTGTTTAGATGACTGGAGAATTATGTGCCAAAGCGTGGGACTTTTACAGCAGAAACTTAATGAAGCTGTATTTTGGGTAAGTATATGCATTTTACATGTGCCTCAGGAACATCTTAGGAACAATCTGTTACCAAAGGAATATTTATGTAGTTCCTTTCTGGGAGAAAAAGGTTTTCATTTTAATAGAGCAACATGAAGAGAGATTAGAAACTTAGATTTGGCTTTATTCTTCTTCAGCAGTGTTACTCCATGTTAAAAATAGTAAATTCTGAGTTTCTGCCTGTTCCAAACCTGAACAAAATCCTTCGTCATTTCTGTGCTTTAATCAGCTCTACTTGCCAAGACTATGGTAGGATACCCAGGAATAAAAGGATAATTTGCGTTTTGGTCTGAAATTAAAAGATCTGTGTTCTCTTTTGCTCTTTCTTCAGTTTCCTTTATGCTTGGATTAGGTAACTCCTACTATAAGTAACCCAATTTTTCCTTTTAAAAATGGGGGTAATACCTAGATCTGTTTTGAAATATGATAATCACAATAAACAAACACATTCAACGATTTCTTTGTTATAGGCATGTATATCGAAACTTAATGATTCTCCATTTAGAATACATATGCTTGGACTATTCTGTTTTGAAAAGCATACAATGCTAATTATATAGGAGATACAACTCTGTTAGGAACACTGGTGTAAATCCTTACTAAGAGTCATGGGATTGGTAGGGAGGTGAAGATTTTCCAGCTATACTGTGGTTAGCCTTGGTGAAAATCACAGGTGTGAGGACATGACAAACTCTGCACGCAGTTTTTTCCAGTAGTTTGCAATCCTCTCTACTATAAATATTTTCCTAACAACTGAGTCTCCTTTGCTAAAAGAGAAACCTTTTTTTTTTTCTTATACACCAGGGACATGGAAGATTATTCCTTTTGCCTTTACAGCAGCATTTTGAAGACTGAGCTAATAGTTTTGTTTCATTATCACAGAAGTTGCATTGGAACAATAGAATGTTCCATTTATAATTGTTCTCAACTATATGAAATGAAATAATTTTTTTAAATTTGAAATGACAGAGATTTTGGCAAATGAACATAGTCATGCAAAGTCTAATTTATTCAGTAAATTTCCAGCAAATCAGATACAGAGAGATAGTGCATTTCAATATATCAGTGACATATGAGTGATTTGAAATACATTTTTTTTGTTCTGAATCTAATTCTTTTTTATTACTTAGCTTAGAAGAGAAATGAGATTTTTACCAAAGGTTAAAATTGTTAAGATATAAATTGAATTTGTATTCTATTCTATTAATGTGTATTTGTATTGCCAAAAAAATACAGTTAGCACTGCATCTATCACTTTTAAATTATTTTGTGTAAGCACTCAAATGTTCTCCTGTAAATACAGATCTGTAGGTATATCATGGTGGAAGCAAACAAGTTTTTATCGCTCAATACTGTAGAATTTTAAAAACAAGTATAAATTTTATTAAAATGAGTGAATGAATTACTACTGAAAAATATTATCAATGCATATTTTATTTCAATTATAAATAAAAACCAACAATTCTATTCAGGAGTTTATATTGTTGAACTCGACTGCTTAATATTTTATAGCAAATTACAGGGTTTTATAGAGTTTACTGCATTCAGATTGGGAGCCACATTAAATGACTCATTCTGTTTTAAAATTCAGAGCATGGAGAAAATATAATATGCTGAGAAAGAACAAAAGAAAACAGGCAAAGCAGAAGATGGCTGTAGCAGTAGTCCATTATAACATCCAAATATTAAGAGTAATTATACAGAAGTGGAGCATGTGGGTGCAGCTTCGCAAGGAAAAAATGACACGTAAGTCTATATAGCTGCTTTGCGTAAGATAGAAAGTACATGTTACATAAAAGTAAATTATGCTGTATAAATCAAATATGCTTTGTCTGGCAATTTATCTAGCTACCTTTTTGCAGGATGCTGTTTATTGCTTGATCTGTGGCAACTTGATGCCAGGAAAGCCGTGAGAGGCAGTTCCCTGTACTGCTTTACTAGGATGGGTGGTGCTGGTTCTCTTCTCCGAGGCTGAGCAGTGATGCTGCTGCAGAGCAGGCTTGGGAGGTGTTAGAGAAGTACAGGGTGGAGTGAGTCAGGATGCTTCTCTGGGAGGTGGAGAGCACAGTGATAGGGATAAAACAGGAGGGATTGCAGAGTTGGAATCTTGGCTTCAGCTAGAGGAAGTGCATGATAGGAGGTGGGAGAGGAGTGAAAATCAAAACAAAATTTAAAAAGTCAGAAGACAGAAAAAATAAATACTTTGTTCATTCTGCCTGAGACTTGGTGTTCCATAGATCCTGCAGGCATGAGGCTTTTTCTATAAATGTCTCCGCACAGCAGCAGCTGTGAACACAGACCCTGTTAACCTGAGTCCGCCCAGACAGAAGTTTCATAAAATTAAAAAAGGGCCAAAAGCACTGCCTATAGCTTTGTGTTTGAGCTTGGGCAGTGGAGTATGATTCCAATGTTGCTCTTACAGAGCTGGAGGCCCAAGCTGTTGACTCATTGCCCTAGGCAATTTTCAGAGACTTCCTATTCTTTTTTATTACTTTCTTTGATACTCTCTTCTAAATATTACTTTTAGCCAAGGCAACTTTTGTTAATCTTAAATTCCTAGAAGCAGAGGAGACTTCTAGAGGGCATAGTTACACATAGTTACATTTCCTTCTGACAAAGGTGACATGGAGAAATGTCATTCAGTCATTTGTGGCTGTGTGACTCTGGTGACTCTTGACGAGCCCCAGTGTAACTGTTTGTGGGATTGCACTGCAAACAAGGTTGATGGATTGGTAGCGAATTTTAAAAAAAATCTGCTCACTTTGGGGATCTGCTTATAGTAGAACTCTACTGTGCTATGAACACAGCCAGCGAAGGAGTGATCTGTGGGAAAAGTCCAAGAGTGAGCAGTGTGTTATGACAAAGAATCTATGGGCTGTTAGGTCCTGAGTCATGAAAATCAGAGCAAATTAATGTAGATGCAGTTTGGGTTACCTTGCAATCCTGAGAGCTTTTGCCTTCCTCCCTTGAGTCCTTTGGGCAATGAAGATATGGTATTATTGTGTAGGCATTTGCTTTGCAAATATTTCCAGCTTCTGTACCTTACTGGTTGTATAGCCTAAAAAGTTAAGTAATATCATACAATATGTTCTCTAGAAGACATAGTGTTTGAGTATGATTCAGAGACACTCTGATATTTTTTTCACAAACAAGAATGGGTCTTAAATGTATCTTTATAATAATTTATCTCAGTTGAATTTCAAGACTCCTTTTGGTTAAAAAAAAGTAGATAAGTTTTTCTTTAGTGTTTATTTAATATATAAAAATTTACATTTTAATCCTTCTTTTGATAGTGGAGACTTCATGTCACACTAATCAAGCTTAGTCCCTGTCCATGAGATAGGATTATATAGGGCTAAGCTACTTAAAAAGCTGTATGTTCTTGAAAGTCTCAAGTAAGAAGAGTCTCTCAGCTCCTTTTGTAGCTTACTGAAAATATTTTTACCAAGTTGGCTTACATAAAAGAACAACTGAAGTTTTTGCAAAAATTACACTTATTTCCTCTTGTTTTTATTTCAGTGGCTGTGAATAGCATTTAATTTCAATTGCATTTGTAACACCTTTCATATATAGCAAGACAGTTATAGTATTCCCCATGCTTTTTTTTTTGTGCTGGAATAAAGTAAATTCAATTCCTTCTTAATGTTTCTTAAATACTTATGCTAATTCATAATGAATATGTGATCTTTCATAAACTGCTTTACTGTTCTTTGTACATTTAACACTGGTGTAACACTTAGCACTTGACTAGTGGATTTATTCTTACGGCTTTTGACTTCTATTCCATCTGAAACATTATTAAAGTTTTGTTATTGTATTTTATTTCACTGAGGTCTGTAAACATCCTGCAGCTCCAAGCTCTGTGAAATTATTGGGTAATTTGATAAATCAAGCTGTAGATCAGTAATGGCTATACATAACTGATAAATTGGAAATATGTCGTGTTTATGCCTTGCCTGCTAATGTGAAATCCTATTGCATTGGTCTTATTTATATCTATTGTAAAAAGTTGTTATTTATTTCCTTAAAGAAGCTGAATTGAATAGCTATTTTATTGAAATGTAGTTTGATAGACAGTCATTCATCAAAAGCATTTAAATTACATACTTGTTCTTACTGTGGTCCTCAAATTGGTTATAATTATATATATTTTCAGTGGCAACAGAGAGACTGCAACAGATCTTTAATAAATTGTATTTAAATGCTGTTTTGAAAGCTTGGCATGCAGAGGCCCGCAGTTCTTTGAAAACAAAAGAATATTTTGAGGTATGCAGTATAATACTTTAAATATAGTAAGCTCAGTGATTAAAGATTAACTCCACTAATTCCAACTGTTACAGAAAAATAGCTCTATCATTACTAAATGAAGCATCTTATTGTGCTACTACTAACACTACTGTTTAGTACTTATGGTGTTGTGGGAGGCAGATCATTACCTCTGTATTCTACAAGTAAAAGTCTGGTGATATCTTAAGCATCAATAGGGGTTGAGTGTTGTGTACTGTCAGTAATCTATCTGGCTTGGATCAAGTGACTGATGTCTTAGGGGTAGTATTACCATTTGAGATGATAATCAATAAAGATGATGCCTCTGGATCCCTGCCACCAAAATTCAAGAGATGTAGGTTCCTGCAGTGTGAGAAGAAGCCTCAGTAACCTCATCTTCCTCCCTAGAAGTGTGGGGTAACCAAAATTGTAATCACCTGAGAGCAGGCAACATGTGGACAGCCCAATATGTCCCACTGCCAGCAGCCTTCTCTAGTCTCTTCTTGTTTCTGAGAAGAGGGCTCTTCTCATTTCTGGGAAGGTTTCTCCTGCCAAGGAAGAGAATGCCATAGCTTGGTGGGATGCTCAGCAGATACCCTGTAGGAAAGGGGGGAGATGGAAGCTGTAAGACCCTGCAGCTGTTAATAGCATGGGGTTCCAAAAACTGTGCTCACACAGATAAAGCTCTCCCACTGTTTGGCTCCTTTTCCTTCCCCTATTGTAGGATGGTTGTGATGGAAACCAGCTGTGGACAATTTATCAATTGCTGGCTGCCCAACACCAGTTGCCAAATACTTCCTGAGGTAGATCTGTCATTAGTCCTGCTTCTTCCCTGTTCTCTCAGATTAGGTGGTAGACTCTCATTTTTGTTTCTTCTTCCTCCCATAGGTTTTCTTTCTTCTATTTTCTTGCTGGTATCTTAGACTACTTAAAATGTTAGTCTGACTGGATTGAGTCACAAAAGATGTCCTGTTTCTGGTGTGTATCAGGTCATTCTTAGGGAATAATATTCTTAAATTCTTTCTGTTCTTTATAGCAGTTGCATGGACTGGATTGACTTCCATAATTAGATTAGAATGTGTATAGGTGAATCCACATTTTTTGATTGTGTGCTTTTGTGTTGTGTACACTAGTGTAGGTATTTTAGGTGCAATTAAGTCACCTAAACATAGATTTCTGGTGTAACTCAGCATGCCCTGGATATCTCGGGCAAGGGTAGACCAGAGAGTCCTTCATCTTAAAGCTCAGGAAGCTTTAATCCTCTGCCAGTCCTGTGCCATATCTGCCAGTCTTTTGTGGATATCTTGGATAATCTAAATGACATTGATATTAAAATGCAGAATTAAATCATCAGTGACTATAATATGTAATAAACTTAATGGGCCAGAAGAACTTGTATTGCTACTGAGGGGCAAATAAATTTTCATAATGGGAAGTTACAAGACTCATTATTTCCATTTGCTCTGTTCATTCTGCTTTCCTATCCCACTATTTTCTTCCTTCCTATTTTCTTTGTTCCTTTCCTGCATATTTCATATTTCTTTTTGCTTTTCCTCTGTTCCCTGTAGCAATATGCAAATTAAACCCCATTTTATAGCCCCTGAAACTCTTGTTTCTAGAGCCAAAATAAAAGACAGAAAAGGAGTTTTGATGTTGCTCGCATGTTGAGGTGATATATGGAAGATACTTTAGTATACATTGTTGGATACAGTATAACATCAGAGAAATCTTTCGTAGTGATACCTTTTGAGACTTGTCTGAAAAATTAGTATGTGCTAATAGTATGTTATATTGTGTGCACAAACTAATGTATACAATGTTTTGATTTGGAAATGTAGATGGTCCCCTATGCTTCTGTATTGCTACGATGCAAAATCATGAGATGCACCCTAAAACTATGATTATTCTCAGTAATAGCAGTTACAAATGTTCATAGATGTGTAACTATATCGGAATTTGAAAATACCTAGTTAGGTTTAACAAATTTAATTTAATTTTTGAATATTCAAATGTATTTTAAACTTTGAACCTGCAATTAAAATTGTACTTCTCTCATACCATCTTCTTTTCAGAGTTTGGCAATGGAAAGTCAGACAGACTATTTTGAATCAAATGATCTTACTGTCAGACATAAGCCATCCCATTTACCAGAAAAAGCCTTATTACAGGTTTGTGATAGTTTGTGTTCTTTTTAATTTTTAATATATGTATATTTCATAGATGGTGTATATTATGCTTTGTTGAAGAGGATGTTTGTGCAGTGGAAAGGAAAGTTCCTGTTTACATTGCTCCCTTTGAGTCAGGTGGAATCCTTTGAAGGATGGTTATGCTGTTCTTTCTTTGAAGGATGGTTATGCTGTTCTTTCTTTCAGTGGCACCTAATCACATTCTGTGTGCCCCATCCTGACACCCAGAAGCTTCTCCGAGTTGAGACTGAAGGAGAAAGAGAGAGACTTAAAAAGAGAATGAGAATGAGAAATCAGGAAATCTGTAGGCTAGGTAAAGAGTGGAACTCTTGAGAGAAGTAAAGGAGTTTGCAGCTCATAAGGCAAGCCTCAAATGTGATAGAAAACAGTTTAATTTTCTTTAAAATATGGAAGACTGTATGGACATTATGCAGCTTCCTTAAACAGAAAAGACTGCTAGAGCAGAAAGCAAGAGCAGAGGAGAAGAATCTACTGCAAGAGCACAGTAGGGATTTCTTTCCAAACATTTTTATTCAGTTTGTTTAAAAGGTTGCTTTGTTCAGTATTTCTGTGTCCTTACAAAACGTAACTTTAGAGGCTGAAAGCTTGTTACTACATGAACTTCTACAAGAGAAAGTAGTTCTATCCAGAAGCAAAAAGTTTGACTTGTGGCAGTATTTTAGAAAAAGGACAGAATTATTAACTGCTGGTTGTGGGGCCTTTCATTGTACAGGCCAGTTTAACTAAGTTATAGGTTGGTTACTGAAGATATTTATTGTTGAGTGATATGTTGGAACTACTGCTGAAGTGTTTTCATTTTATCTTTTTATATGTAAGCTTTAATTTGTCCTATCATATTTTCCCATTGATTTCACATTGCAAAAACATTAAAGTGATATTTCAGAAAAACATTATATGTTTCTCTTTCAAATAGTATGGGCTATACTGAACTTAAACCTGAAGCCTAAAATGAACTTTAAACCCCAGATTTTAAGCATGTGGATAATGCCACTGACGTCACGGGAAACTTGAATCTGTAACCTAAATAATGTACATAATTTACAGACTTTGCTCACCAAAAATACAGCATGCTTTAGTTTTTCTTGATGTTATCTGTATGGATTCCACTGGTGGTGCATATGGTCTACATGGATGTGAGAGTGGTTTATTTTGGTTTAAGTCCATCAGTGGGGTTTAGTCTGTGCTATTTTCTTAGTACTGGCTCACTCAGTAACCAGGGAACTTCTGCTATCAAATGAATCAGGAATGTGCCCCTTGCAGCAGCAGTAGTATCTCTCCTAAAAAATTTGAGAGTCATAATACTCATACCTCTGGTTACTAAGAGTTAACTACAAGTTAAGGAAGAGTCTCTGGTATGAACCTCTTCTTCTAAAGCAGTGCACTCAAAAGGGAATGTTCCTCCTATACAAGTGTAAACACCGCTAAAATAGAGATACTAATTTACTGTATGAGTAGCAGGATAACCAAAATTTGATCTATAGTGCCACCTCCTAATGTTCTCTTTCCTAATATAATTTACATGTGTTACTATCAAACTTGTCATACCTATAAATAAATAATTATTCAAATTTTCAGGGATTCTGAGGTCAGTAGTAGCATCCCTTCTTCATTAAAACTCCTGAAATATTGTAATCTTTTTGTTAGTTCTTTTGCAAATAATATTGACAGTGTCATTCTTTTTATGTAGCTTGGTAGAAATTTGTTTATTTTATCTTTATCTACAAGCCTTGTTTTTTTGACATTCAAATGATGAGCTCAAAATATAGTGACATTTTAAGCTATCCTTGTAGATTGCCCTTCTTTGGGGTCACATCATGTTTACAGTTACATGTGCTGCTGTCACAAAGAATCAGACCTCACATACATAAAGACTGCACATGAAAACCAGAATCCAGATATTAGCATATCAAAAAGAACAACAGCTATTCTGACGTATGCAGCCATACTTTTTGAGTAAGGCTACAGAGCAGCTGTAAAACTACGTTATATGATTTTCTCTTCTGTTTATATATAAACTTAATTTTATAGCCTATATAAATCAAATATACTTTCAAGTGCCACTTTAGTGGCTTAGCAGAAAATATTGATGTCTTCCATTTCTAGAGCAATTCCAACTCTGAGGTCTGGAGCTGAGAAGCAAGTTAGTTTGCCAGTTTAGACTTTGATCCCATCATAGTGTACATTTTAATGTGCATTTACAAGGGGAATGAAGTAGGAAGTGAGAATTCTGCTGCTTTGAATAGGAAATATTAACCTAAAGACAGCTCAGTTTGTCTCACCAGAGCACACAAGAAAAGGAGGAGGGAGCTGGCAAACCCTGTCCAGCACACTAGTCAGTTAACATCAAACCCCTCCCTGTTCTTGCCTTGGCTGCTGTTTTCATCTGTATCCCAAACCTGTGTCCTCGCTCTCAGAGTAGTGCTACTCTCTCTGTTCATCCTGTTGAAGGCAGGATAGCTCCCTGGGAAGAATAGGAAACTCCTGTGACCTCATGTATGACAGCAACCACAGTTTCCTTTTTTTCCCAGAGAGCTATCCCAAAAGGAGTTGAGAGCTGATTCTTTTGGGTTATGTTGGGGTAGGGAGGGTTAAGGTCTGGGATCAAGGAAAGGATAACAGCAACAGTGCAGTGATTTGGGGAGGGGTGCATGGAAAATCTGGGGCTGGAGAGCACCTTCTGGAAGGTCTTCAGGGCACTCGAGAGAGAACAGGCTGAGCCAGCTGTGCTGAAAGCACTTTTTGCAAGTATTTTTGTGTATGTGGGATAAGTCAGGCAAGTTATTACGTATGTTATAGAATAGAATCATAGAATCATTATGGTTGGAAAAGACCTCTAGGATCATCAAGTCCAACCTTCATCCTGCCTCTCCCTAACCACTAGACCATAGCCTCAATTGCTACATCTACTTGTTTTTTAAACATCTCCAGGGATGATGACTCCATCCCCTCCCTGGGCAGCCTGTTCCAGTGCCTGACCACTCTCTCAGTAAAGAATTTCTTCCTAATATCCAATCTAAACCTCCCCTGACACAACTTGAGGCCACTTCCCCTTGTCCTATCATTAGTGATTTGGGAGAAGAGACCAGCACCAGCCTCACTACAACCTCCTTTAAGGTTGTGGAGAGCAATAAGGTCTCCTCTCAGTCTCCTCTTTGGACTAAACAACCCCCGTTCCCTCAGTCATTCTTCATAAGCCATGTTTTCTAGACCTCTCACCAGCCTCGTTGCCCTTCTCTGCACCTGCTCCAGCACCTCAATGTCCTTCTTATCCTGTGGTGTGGTCTCACGAGTGCTGAGTACAGGGGCACGATCACCTCCCT
>VYZX01015470.1:0-83993 GCA_013401335.1 Brachypteracias leptosomus
AATATGTCTCTGCTGAACCCACACCACCCCCTACCTCCCACATCCAACCTCAGGTTGCCTTCCAGACTGTACAAATCAAGACAACAGCGAGCCTGGGCTCTGCTGAAAGGAGACAGACTTTCTCCACCTTCAGATAGAGAAGGATGTGGCTGGGCTGGGCCTAGTCTTCCTGAGTGCTTGTGGGCTTTGTTTTAAATAAACGAGTCAAGCTCCAGCCCCTTCCAGTTCACAGCCTGTTGTAGAGTTCAGCTAGCCCGTGGCTGGGAGTGTGGCACAGGCAGCCCTGACCCCTGTGCTTACCAGTGTGGTGGTAGTAGACACAGTTATTTTTTCCCAGCTGTGCTCTCAGACATGGAGGGACACACCCGCCCCCCACCATAATGGTACCAGCATTAATTTATTAAAATTAATCCCGAAAAGTAACCGTACAATAAATTTAAAAAAAATAGAATCTTGTAAAAAAAAAAAAATCCAGGTGCCCCCCATGCCACACCTCCAGCTGGCAGCACCATGGGGCAGGGCTGGTTGGGAAGGGAGGGGGAGATGAGGAGGAGGACAGCCTCAGCAGAGCTAGGACAGCCTCAGCAGCAGGGCTGCGAGAGGGACTATAAAAGCTGCTGAGGCTGCTGCTGCTGGCTCCAGTGCTGGGGAACCTGCCTGGGCCCAGCCCAGCTGGAGCCCCGGCTGGCTGGGGAGCGAGCCTGGCAGGCGCATCGGGGGAAAGAGGGGCCCAGAGCCCTGTCTGGGTCCCTGGTGGCTGGTGCCAACCCTTGTCCCAGGCTGCTATTGGGGGTCAGGGGAGGCAGATGGCATGGTGGCCTGGCTGGTGTTAGCGGGTGCATGGACCCAGTTTCACTGGCCTCACCTTCACAGGTCTCGGCCCACAGGGAGCGGTGCGGGTGTGGGATCTTCCTCTGCAGAGCAGGCATAGGCTGGGCCACAGAGGAAAGGGGTTAAGAGCATGTCCATCTCTGGCTCCTTCTGCAACCCTCCACAGCTCCATCCTGGGGCTGCATCCAGGTCTCAAACATTCTTTGAGTAGCCAAATATGCCCACAGGGAGGTACTTGACATGCGTTGGCCACTGTGCTGCCAGCTGGAAAAACTTCACATCGTTCCACTCCACCCCATCTATGGAGACTGAGAGGAGAGGGTGCAGTGAGGTACAACTCCATCACAGGCAGCCTGTCCCCCTACAGCCCTGTGGACCTTGCACCTCCTCTTACCTCGCAACATGGTGTTCTGGTGCTTGGCTGTGCAGATGAGGCGTGTGATCCCTTCAATGACTTGGCTTTTGGGTTCCAGGTCCTTCTCTTTTGGTTTCTTGCTCAGGAACATCACTGGGGGCCAAGGACAGACGGGACCAATGTTAGGAGCCCTCACCCCATGGCTGGCTGCACTGACTGGCCCCTGCTAGGCCAGGTCTCAGCTCCACCCTCCTGCCCTTTTTGCAATGGACTGTGGCCCCACAGGCAGAAAACACCCCTGTGTGGGTTTGATTACCTTTTTTGTTTTTCTCCTTGGTGACCACGGTCATGGCCATGGTGCTGGGGGGCACCAGCTCCCCTGTGCAGGGGATGCGGCTGACCTGGAGCGAGCGGAAGTTGCTCTTGAGTGTGTTCTTGATACCCGTCTCCCGCTTCTCGCCCTCCTTCTTCCTCTCCAGCCCTTGTGTTGTCCAGTAGTCCACCTGCAGACCCATCACCTCCACACCAGGGCTCAGAGACCTGGGCAAGAGGGGCAGCACCATGCAGCGCCCAGCTGCAGCTTGCCCTGGGAGCACACTGGCCCAATAACCCCAGGATGTGGCAGCCTCACTAGTGAGCACCTCAAACCCTTCCCACCCCAGCACTTACTGCCTTAGAGTGAGCAGAGCTTCCTTACCCAGCACCCGAGAGGCCACTGCTGACAGATGGGGAGGGTGGTGGGGTGCTCACAGTCTCCTTGCCATAGGGGGCTGCTCCACCAGTGGCTGGCACTGAGGTCAGCAGGGAGGGAGTGCAGACTGTGGCGTCATCTGAGTCCACTGAGGAAGAAGAGTGTGGGTCAGGGGGAGGCTGGGGAACACCACCAAGGGCCTCCCCCCACTGGAGAAGGGAGCCAGGGACTCTGGGCTCCCAAGGACTCACCAGAGGCACTGAAGGACTGCTCCACCAGGCCCACCTTCACCACCTGCAAGGTCAGACAAGTCAGATGATCCACAGCTTCAGCAGGGCTGCCCCTCTTGTCCCAGCCCCAAATTGCCCACTGGCCCCTCAACACACTTACCCCCACAAAGGGTACAAACTTCTGGCAGGAGTCCTCATCGGGGCTGCACAAGGAAGAGAGGCTGGTCAGAGTCTGGGTGTGCTGAGCACCAAGTACCATGTGGCTAGTCTTGTGGCCCAGGGACTCCCACACGGGCAGGGGCCAATGCTGGCTCATGCCCACTGGGACTGTCTCCTCTCCCCTCCCTTCCCATGGGACCCCCTGTCCCCAGCACGGCAGCACAGGGCACACTACACAAGGAGGCAAGAAGTCGGCCCCTCCAGTGCTGGGAGAGGACCTGCATGCAGGAGGGCAGCCCTGCCCCACTTTGGGGTCATGACTCCTCTGCACAGCAAGAGGGATGGACGCACATGGGGGAAGGGGGAGGGGGGCCAGGCAGCGGCACAGCAAGCACAAGCCAATACCTGATATAAAAATCAAAATAGAGACTTCTCTTCCTTGGGTGCCAGAAACCAAGAGAAGGGAGAGGTGAGAGTGCAGCTGGAACACGAGTGTCAACCCCCGGGCAGCAGTGCCAGCTCACAGCCCCCAGCCCAGCCCAGCCCTGGCAGCCAGTCCCCAGTATTGGGGCTGTCACAGCCCACAGCTGCTGGAGGGGCTGAACACACCAGGGGGTGGCAGGGGATGGCACTGCAGGCCTGTCACTGTGGAATTCTAGCTCCCCTCAGCACCACACTGCTTGTCAGTGGAGTATAGCACAGGGCCTCACTTGCTTGTTCCCCTTCTCCCACAGCCCTGTCCCAGGTATAGCCCAGCCTAGGGCCACATGATGCAGGACAGGTGCCCAGGGGCCATGCTCACCTCTTCTGCTTGTATGTCAGCATGGCCTCGGAGATGGGGAGCTGGTGAGAGAGGCTGGCTCCAGCTATGAACTGGGCGACGCGGCCTGCAATGTCCACAGTGTCTGCAAGCACAAAGAGCAGTGAGGGCCTTGGGGGCAGCTGGGCTGCCCTTCAGGGCACTGCTGGCCCTGCTCTGTCCCACTCCTCACCTGTGATGGGTGGCTCAGCCCTGCTAAACAGCTCCCGCCACGCTGTGTCCAGGAAGAGAGTGCTGTATTTGTTATCCACTGAGGCCAGGTACTTGGCCAGAGGGTGAGAACCTGCAGGTGAGAAGAGTGATGTTGGCTCCAGGCAGGGGACCCCAGTGTGGTGGGAGGGGACAAGCCCGGGGCCAGGTTTACAATAGCTCTCACCCAGTGGGACAAGTAGGAAGCGAAGGTAGTTGAGCCAGTCGGGTGTCTTGCTGGCCAGCTGCTCCACAAAGAAACGGAGCACAACACTCAGGTAGCTCTGGTCCCCCGCCACCACCACCTTCACTGGGGGAGGCATGTGGGAGTTACAGTTACAGCTGCCAAGAGAACAAAGGAGACTGTGAGGAACACACTATGGCTTAGCAACTGGGTAGGGGGGACGGGGCATGTGCCCTGCCAGGCCAACCAACCCAGCACCAGAAACCCACTGCTGACAATTCCCAACTTGCCGAGCACTGCCATGGACACAACCAGTACTGGGATCCCCCGGCTTTCCTCAGGGCCTCTCATAGTTGTGTCCACAATCCCAAAGGGTCCTAATGAGCCCTGGGGGAGCCAGGGCCCTTCTTTTCGCACCAGGCTGAGCCCAAGTTGTACTCACTATCGCTGGATGCGGGAAACCGTGGTGTTGAAGGCTGCCTGGATGTCCGCCACGGAGCACGTGGATACAACCAACTGCTTGTGTGCCTGGAGCTGCTCACTCACGTACTGCCAATGCACAGAGTGTGGGTTAAAGCACCCTGGTGACACGTGGCTGTGCTGACCAGCACCAGCTCATGCCTGCCCTGGCCCCTGTGCCCCCTGGGATAGAACTGGCACCCCTGTCCTCACCCATGCCATGCGGGAAGGCTGAAACCATCAGGTCACCCCTGGCTCCATACCTGAGCTTCCCAGCTCTGCTCCCAGGGCCTGGCTACCCTAGCCCCCTGCTCTTGACTGAAGAGCACAGCAGTCATCATCCTGAGGTGGCGAGGGAAAAACTGTCCCAAGAACCAGGCTGTGCTCCTTGACATAAAAGGTATGGTCCAGAGACCCTCTGATTTAAATCCTGCCATCTCACAGAAGGGCCTAGCTCTAGGTTCAGTCCCCCTCTGTTCATTTAAGGAAATGCTTGCTCTCGCACCGTGGCACTCCAAAATTCTTGGGTGTCTCTTCAGATGCATACATGCATCTGAACAGTGGTAAAAGAGGTAGTCATGCTAGACAAGGAGGGTTAGAAGATGCCATGAAAGGGACTGAGATTGGGCTTTGCTCCTTTCTTCCCCATCAGGACAAGAGCAAGAACACGTCAAGGATGCACAGCTTAGGTCAAAGTTCTGACAGCTCTCACTGAGAAGCCTTTTCTTCTGCCACCAAACCTGCCTTGATTTTCCAGCACTGTTTCTGGATGTCAGATGTAGCTGCAGGACCTCAAAGGGGGCTCAGCAGCACTTTATATAACTGCTGTTTGCACATTTGCACACAGGTACATGGCCCTGCTCACCTTCAGCAGTCAACTCCTCCAAGCACGGGGGAGGCAGGTGCTCATCAGGGGCTGGGCCTGTCCTCACATGCACACAATGATGATCAGCACAAGGCAGGAAAGCCCCACATGCCTCCCTGTCCAGAGACTCCAGCACTGATAATGTGGTTAATGCTCCCTGGGAGCAGCAGGCTATACTCTCCTATCTCTGAGCAGGAAATGGCACCTCTGCTGCTTCCCCAGGGCCAAGTGCCAGCAGAGGGAGCCTGGCATCCAACAAAGCTCTAACCAGTGTGGCCACTGGGAGCCAAAACCAAGCAGCGAGGGCATAAGGTACAGCAGGTTAGCCAGTCTCCCTGGGACTCCTCAGGGTGTCATGCTTTGAGGGTCCAGCAGTGCTGGTGGGTGGCACATAATGGAGGAGACATACCAGACTCGTGTGTGTAGCTCAGCACCATGCAGACGCCCTGTCTCCCTGAAGGAAGGGCCACAGTGGGGGAAAGGAGGTTTCCCTAGGACACCCTGCCATGGTTGCGAGAACCCCCTAGGACCCTGCTTACAGCTCCCCCATGCACTGAGATCCCATCACAGCTACTCACCTGCCCCTGCCACTCAGCGACATTCACCAGCACAATGCTCTCGGGGAGCTGCTCGTCTGAGACCAGGATCTGGTTCAGCTGATCATAAACAGACTTTCGGGGCACCTATGACAGCATCACCATGAAGGTTAACCCCAGCCAGCCACCTTGGCTGTTTTGTCTACGGCTGAAGGTGAGTGAAAAGCCTCCAGGTGAGGTGGCTTCCAGAGCCTCACCTGGGTGCTGTGCCATGAGTCTGGAGAGCTCTCACTGTCCAGGCTGCTGGCACGGCCACCCTGTCCCTTTGAGCTCTGCCGGTCCTTCACGGAGGTGCTGCGGGGACGCCACAACTGCTTGCTGTCTGCCTTGCTGTGAGTGAGAAGCAGAAAAGGCAACACTGTCGAGGAAATCCCATCTCCACCAACCCCCACACACTCTTGGGAGCCAGCGTGAGCCCTCTCAGCCCTGGCATGGGTCGCAGACCTGCCTTACCTGGGGGACACAGCACTGGGGAGCTCGGCTTTGGTCCCGGGGCCCAGCTGGGCCAGCCTGTCCACACTGCCCTCCCTCGTGGCAGCCTCTGCGGGGGCCAGCCGTGAACACGGCTGCTCTGCGGCCAGCTCCTAAGGGCCACATACAGTCACTTCGCACACACCGCTCTCCCTGCCCTGCTCCCTGCACCCATGGGTGCCCCAACCAGGATAGGCCTGGTGGTCCTGCTGGAGAGCCAAGGCTGCAGGGCCTCAAGGGGGCTGGGCTGCATCTCCTGCAGACCATAACCCTCCTTCCACTCTTACTGCTCTCCAGCCCAATCTGCTTGTCACCCCCAGCCCTGCTCCTGGGCTGGTGAGCACCCCAGTACCCCAGAAAGCAAGGTGGACCCTGAGGGAGTTCCAGCCCCACTTCACATCCTATAGCCCAGACTCACCACTGCAGGGACCTCCACTCCTGGCTCTTCCTGGGGTTGCAGTGCTCCTGGCTTCCACTTGTCTGCCTCGCCCTGGGGGACAGGGAGGTGGGGGGTCAGAGCAGGATGGAGCGGGGCAGCTGCCAGTGGCCCATGTCTGGCTTCACATAACACATGCTCCCACAGGGGAGCCCAGCATGCTCCTGGGATGGATCCCAGAGGATGCCCCCCATTGCTACCTGTTTGCCTGCACTGGGAAAAGAAAAGAAAAGAAGGGAAGGAGCAGCCCCAGGCAGGTGCTGCCAGAAGCTGTGGTCTCAGAGGGAGCTGCAGGCACTGCAGCTGGGCTGGATGCTGGGCTGGCTGGGGGGGGAAGGGTGCAAGAGGTGGTGGTGGTGTAACTCACAGGGCTGCTCGACTCTTGATCTTGCCCTTTCTGGCTGTGCAGACTGCCGATCTCAGTCTGGGAACCAGAATGAGAGACTCCCTCAAAGAAACGCCTGCAGAGAAACAGACAGACGAACGGACAGACAGACAGACAGACGGGAGAGAAAAAGGCAGGAATAAGAGAGGAAAAAAGTCACCGTGACCCAGCACACACCCGCCAGCCTGTCCCAAGCACAGAGCACTGTGGAGAGGTCCCCAGTGGGACACAGGGCCAGACACCCACGTCTGACCAACTCACAGCCTAGGAGCTGCTGGCCCCACACACCATGGTCTGCTGCAACAATGCTGGGTGCAGGGACAGGATGGGGCCATCCCAGACCAACAGGGCTAAACCTGTGACCCCAGTCATTTGGAGGCAAGGTCCCTGTCTCCCAGCCAGCAGTGATTCCTCTCTCAGGTGATCCCCTATCACTATGGTGCAGGGTGAGAAACTGCCACCTTGCCCCATCTCACTGGTATATGGTCTCCAATGTGCTGCTGAACCTCTCTGCCCCCTCTGCACCACCACAGCTTCCACAGGTTTCTGCTGTCTTCCTTTCTGCTCTCTCTTTTCCAAGGAAGGCTCCTTCCTCTGACTGCTGCTGCTGCATAATTCCAGCAGCGGCTTTCACCATCCCTTTTTGCTTTCCCCTTTCCCAAGGTTTTGAAGATCACAGTATTGCACACAGAACCACACCTCAGTTAGTGCAGTAGCACAGCAATGTCCAGTTTTGTTCCCTAGTACTTAAATTTGCCCTTCTTTTAGTTTTCTGAGCTGAAGTTTTGATAGAGCTGTACAGTGCAACTCCACAGTGGTCAAAATAAGAACTCCTTTCGGCAGCAAAACTGTCTCTCTGACAACAGTGTGAGCTTCCACCTTTGTTTCCCCTTTTTACGCACATTATTTGCCAAGAACCCCCTTCACATCCTGTGAGCTGCTCAAAGACCAGTCTTTAGGAAACAAGCAGGCTTTATCACTGCATCTCAGCTGTCAGCTTTCCCAGGACCTTTGCAGCAACTGCAGCCCATTCACAATGTGTGACTTCCCTGCAGGAGATCTGGGCTTAGCTCTCCTCTAAGCTTTATGTATGTATTTGTTCACTAACTCCTGGGAAAAGTTCCTCCTGATTTGTCTGCTGTGCAGATGAGGATACCAGGCTGCAGGTCTCTAGGCGTAGGATATAGAGCAGTTCTTCTGTTAGGACACTGCCAGAGTTTCCATTGTTTGCTGTTGACCTCATCTGGACATATCTGCAGCTTTCTGCAGGATACCTACAGAGCTCTGAACATTCTGCCTGCTCCCTTTACTTTCCTTTTAACATGCTTCCTCATTTGTACATGGCATGCTGTGCTGCCAGGCACAACAGTGCTTGTCAGGTTCTTTGCTTTTATTGCTTCTATGAGGACATTTCATCTCAGCAAGTGATGGTCCCCACCACAGAGCAGCTCTTCCACAGCAATGTTTACACAGTGCCTGGGAGAAGCCAAGGCTCAATATCCCTCTCACTGGCTCCATGACCAGCTGCTTCATGACATGTTCATCTACCGAAGCTCCAGGTTTAGAGTCAGAACTGTGCCCTGGTGGGACATTTTCTTCAGGTTATACAGGGGTAAGTGATGTCTCCTGTTATTAACATATTTCTGCTCTCTCCATCCCTCCACTCTCTGCTACAGGATCTTGGGCACTGTCACCACCCTGTACAGTCATCAGTCTACATTTGCCTTTCCTCAGCCAGCAATTTCAATCCACAAAGACTATTTTAATAACTTAAGAACCAAATCAGAGAAATAAGTATGTTTTCTAATAATCAGCATCTCTCCCACACTCCTCTGTACTGTCCCAGTAATTCCACCAGAATGTGACATAGCCCTGGTGCCACTGGCACCTCAAAATGGTATCTTTATCTTCCCCTTTTTCTTAAGACATTGGATATGTCTAGATTGTATACACTTGGTTTGGCTTTCAACACCCCATTTCAATGATGCTGTCTCCCCCTTGCCCATGGAAGCTCTGTCAGTTTCTGCCCTCTCTCACTTGCAACTCAGAAGCTTTCATCCCTAGAACAGAGCTCTTCTGCAACTCTCAGCTTTCCCTGTTCTGCAGTTTTGAAGCTCTCCTGTAGGCATGATTGAGTCTGAGTTTCAGCAAGTTGAGATTTAGGGAAATCCCAGCCCTTCTGATTTCAATGAATTAGCCTCCCCATACATTTTCCCAGTCACCTATGGAGACATTTGTTCTTTCACCTCTGATCTTCAAAGGCTCTGACTGTTGAGGTCTTATCTAACAGCCTCAGTTCTAGCTCGTTTCACCCCAGTGCAGGAGCAACCTACAGCTGCGTGGCCTCCCTGGCTCATACAAAGGAAGGCTATCTGCTCCCACTGCTACCCCAATCCAGGGCACTGGCCACTGCTCAGGCTTAAGGTCCACCTTAATGCCTTTGCTCCACAGAGACCTTGCTAGACCATAGTGTCTAGCAAGGCTGTCTATGACAACAAATAAATCCAACATGAAGATCACATCTTGAATTAACAGGCTGGGCTGGAAGCTAACAACCAGCTGATAAGGCTATGAAAGGCCTCGGAACCACGCAGTCCACACTGAAGACCTTGGCAGTCTGCTCCCACACCTCCTTAGAAAAAGCACAGCCCCAGTAATGTGAATTCAAGGGGATACACTAAGCACTGCCAGAAACTGGGGCACTAGAGAGTAAACCAAGATAAGGACACTGTGAACAGGCTGAAGAGCAGTCCAGGGCCAAACAGGCTGTCCTGCAAGAGACAGTAGCAAACATCCAAGGAAGACTGTAATGACAGGTACAAGCACAAACCAGCAGCTACTCTAGGATGCTCTCCCTGAACCAGGGTGAAGTCTTAAACACTCTCAATAGACTTTCCTTACATGGTTTACATACACAAATCATTATCTGACCACAAAAAGATCTTCCTCCTTCTCCCACAGCACCTTTATTTCCTTTGATGAGAGACCATGTGAAACTCCTTCTGGAGTCCAAGTAGGCCACCTAAGCAGCAGCTCCCCCTTGCCCATGCACCTGCTCTCTCTTTTACAGGGACTGTGGGTTAGTGGAAAACATTACTCCTGTCATGTTCCTCTTTCTTCCCCAGTGCTCCATGGGCTCCTGAATCCAGCAGATTTAATTTCAAACAGTTTGCCTGTGGCAGACCAAGTCTGCTACCCTGGCCAAGTACCTTCCGCAGGGATTCCAACTAATCCAAATTATATTTAAATACAAAACTATAGAAAAAATAATGACAAGTAAGCTTGGTTTGGCTAGAAGAGACCTATCACACTGTGAGGCAGCCAAGTAGGAAGACAATAAAAGGCAACTTTCTCACAAAAGGACAGCACAGAAACAGAACAGCCATGAGCAGAGAGGCCAGATGAATGCAGATGCCATGGGAGAAGAGCCTGGTTTCACTGCATGTGCACTCGAGACCTCTGTGCCAAGTCAGCAGTGCTTGACAGAGCAAGTCAAGCCACTGGGTGCCTAGGGAATGTGGCGAGGAATATCGCTGATGGTTGCTAGTCACATGTGTCCAAAAAGGGTGGGAGCACAGCATGCAGATCTCACAGGGACACATGCACTGGCCCAAACAGTCACAAAGTGCTCAAAAGACATGCATACTTCAGCGTGGAGAGCCCTGAGAAGGCCAGGACTGTCAGTAGAAAGACATGAGAGCTGGGAACAGAGGAGGCTTAGATCAAGTAGGTACTCTTCCAGCAGATCAGTGTCAGATGCTGGGCTGGCAGGAAATGAGACTAAATGTGAAGGAAGCCAGTTTGAATGGGCAGTTCTGAGTTTATTCAACAGGACACACAAGTGAAGAGCTCAGTGATGCCAACAGAAGATGGCAATGGGAGTGGAGGCAAGACAATGCCTGCATTAGTCCAAGCAACAGAAAAGTGTCAGAGGGCACTTCTCCAGGTGCCATAGATTGTGCTGTTGGCCTGTGACTTCCTACAACCCTTACCTCAGCGTGGGCTTGGGTGTGCTGTGCACACTCTCGTTGTCCTCAATCTCCGGGCCACTGTCACTGTTGTTGCACTCTTCCAGGCTGTCATAGAGCAAGCCCAGATCTTCCTCCACCTCCTGGGTCTGGTCTACAGGGTCAGAGTCCAGGACCTGTGGGACCAAGCCCAGAGGGCAATGAAGAGTCACCTGTATCTCCTAGGCCAGGCACGTACAAGCTCCCTCCCAGCCATGAGGAGCACCGCAGCTCTGTTCCCACATCAAGGAGCCAAATCCAGGCTATGGAAGAAGCAACACTGTCATTGGGCCCAAGGAGGGTGCCATGAGCATGACGTCCGAAGGAGTCTCAAGACACTCGTCATATTTATTGGGAGTTAAACTTGGGAGGACCTTCACTGGCTCTGCTGCACAGTCAGTGCAGGCTCCCAGCCAAGGCCAGCTACCCTCAGGCTCATGTTAGCCTGCTCTTAGTTATGAACAAGATTGCACCTGCAATGCCAGTTCCTGGGGCAAAATCAGTGCATGACAGCACCTTCTTCCTCTGGCCCCTCTCCCCAACAGGTAGGTGTCTTTGATTTGAGCATAAGGCTCAGAGCTGTCTTCTTGAGGCAGAAGGCTTTGGAAAAGCCAAGGTGCAGTCTGTGCCGTGTCTCACACCTTTGGTAACACCCCTCAGCATCTACAGCTCATGCCTTGTGCTCCCAGTGGGTTGGAACCAGCACTCTGACACCTACACATCTGCAGGTGACACTCCCTGATGGGGCAGCCCTCCCACTTCTTACCTCCTCTGTCACTTTAAACCTCTTCAGCAAAGCCACAAATTTCTGCTTGAAGTTTGGTTGCTAAAACAATACAAAGGAAGAAAAAAGATCAGCAAAACTATCAAACAACATTCCAAGGTGACAAACATACAGGCCATGGTTGCTCTCTATAACATGCCATCAGCTCCCTTCTGGGTCTATGGGCCCAAGGTCAGCTATGATCTCCCGTGCTCTTTAAATTTGCTGGAGGATTTGGACTAAATCTGGACACGGCATAAGGGAAGGCACAAAGACTCAGACTCTGCTACAGTTTGGATTAGCACTTTCTCTCCCTTTAAATCCCCTTTCTCCCCAAACCATCTGGTTGAAGAGTGCTGCCTTCAAGCAAGAAAATATAAGGAACAAACTCAGGAAGGAGTCCAGGGACCCACAGGACTGAAGTAGATGGGGACAAGGAGATGCCTGGAGAGCAGGAGGCTGGCAGGGCAGCTCCCCACCTCTGCTGACAGGCAAAGGAGCTGCTAATGGTTCACCATTCCCTATGCCAACCTTCCCCTTCCTTAGGGAGGGAAAGAGAAGAGACCATGTCACAGCACTAAGCTGCACGCAGATCAGCACTGATAGAAAGCCAGGCTAAACACAGTGCAGAGCACAAGCTGAGGTACAGCTCTGAGCAGCAAGCTAGTGCATTAATGGCAAGAGGTTTGCACCTTCTCATAGTCAAGTGCTCTCCCCTCTGCTTTGCACCAGTGCTAACATCCCCCTTTAACCCCCTCACTCCCTGCAGGGAGAAAGTGAATCCCTTCCACCCCTTTGATCACATGGTAAATGCTGAAGTTACTCTGGTCATTGATGTGGTTCGGATCATTTTCCTCCTAGCCTTCTTAGTTTTCCTCAAGTCATCCTCTTCATCAAATAGATCCTGCAGGCAAAAGGTCACAGCACATCAGAGCAACTCAGAATGCAGGGAGCAGCTTCTCCTAGAAGTTCTCCTGCCCCACGCCTGCCCCACATTTTGAAAGACTTTGGTCTGCTCTGCTCCTAGAGTCTTGCTTCTCACTTCTCCCACGTCTCTCTATGCAGCTCCTTCTCCCTCCTTAGCACTCTCCCCAAATAGACCTTCTTTCCAAGTGCCTTTGCCCCCAGACCCCTCCAGAGGGACACGTACCAGCAAGATTCAGAGAAGAGACAGCAGCTTTCTGAAACAGTCCTTGATACAACCTAAAACTCCTCTCCCACACTCACCAGGCTCCCCGTGACACGTGGTGTTGTCCTGCTCTCCCCTCTCCAGGGTTAGCTCAGAGGGTGCAGCACCTGAGCTCACAGAAAGTGTTCTTCCAGGGATCAGCCTCAACAATGCACACAGCTCCCAAAGACATAGGACTCTGATGTGTTAACCCAGCACAAAGGGACAGGCAATATGGAGGACCCTGAACAGGGATTTGCCCCTGTGCTTGATCAGCACACTACCACAAATCTTTTTTGGCCTTGAGCATAGACACCACAGCAAGAGGTCAACAAACAGCAGTGTCACAGCTCATCACAGGGCTGGGATGGGTCTACCACCTCTGACCATTTTCAGACCCAGACCATACTTCTTCCTAAAATCTCTTCTCTCTCAGAGCGAGGGCAGCCTTTGGCCTGTTATCACAGGGAGACAGGAGAGAATCATGAAAGATGGAGGGAGCTCAACACAGGTTTTATGCCGTAGACTAGACAGCTCCAAGGACAGATGGGTGAGACCTATGGCTCTCCAATGTCCCTTGCCTCACCACGGACTTGACAACAACTCACAGTTCTTCCTGCTGTCAGGTATTGTGGCTCTCTGAAACCATGACAAATGTTTACAAGGGGGATGAGAGGGCTCTGGGTGCTCAAGACCCTCAACTCCTGACTCTTGCTCCAGAAGTGGGACCAGGACACAAGCCACCTTGCCAGGCCTCCCTTACCTGACCCTGCACAGCATCATCACTGGCTTCCTGCTCTGAGGAGAAGCTGTCATCCTCTTCCTCAGAGTAGTTATCAATGTCTGGGGAGCGATCTGAAAGCATACAGTGCAGATGCCACAGCTAAGCATGATGTCTATCATGGCTCCAGTGAAATGATTGGTATTGCTGGCAGGTGCTTGGGGACGCATTCCATTACCCATGTCCTGTCCCAAACACTTGCTTTCAAGCCTGTGATGAGTGTTAACACACCTGAAGCTTTGATTTTAGGACCTGAGGGCATGCTCCCATCCTCATGATCAATGGGTTGACTGGACAAAGAGTAGATGCTGATTTCAGCAACTCGGATGCTCATGTCCTTCATGTTGCTGTGGAGGCCCAGAAGCTGCCCTCCATCTGTTGGGTGCTGCATCACCTAGGCAGACAGACAAGTCCCCTGACAGGCTGACACAACGGCAGCTGGCAGCCCATCCCCTTTGTTTTACAGCTAGCCAACAAGTCAGAGCACTGACAGCAGTGAGTGCTTGCCAGCTGGCCCAGCTCCCTTCCCAGCACTGGCACAGGGAGGCAAAGAGAAGCTCCCCTCTGTTCCCAGCACCCTGTACCTCGGCCATGTTAATGATGCCCACTGCAAGGGTCTTGTAGCCCAGGATCGTGCGGTTCTTGTATCTCTTCCTCCGCTGCAGCATGATCTGTAGCTTGTTGCCATCTCTCTTGAGGAAGTGTGGGTACTGGGAAAGGGAAGCATAGGGAAGATGGCAGCATGAGAGCAGGGCTCAGCACGACACACAGGCAGAAAACTCCTCCTCTGTACAGCAGGATGTGACCTGCTGAGCCTTGAGATGCCCCTCAAAGGCCACCTGCACTCCACATCATCCCACGTCTAGCAAAACAACCGCTGGAGCAGTAGAGCAGCTGGCCAGCAGCAGGAATCCGTGCTGTTATGATCTGAGGAGGCCCCTCCTCAGAGGCTGTCCCCTTCACACTGAGCCCCCGAAGCTGTGCTTGCAGAGAAATGCCAGGGGAGGGGAGCACCAGGGAGCCCAGGGGACCAGGCAACACAAGGTACCTGCAGTGAGAAGGTCAGCTCCAGATCAGTCTCCATCAGGCCGCCAGGTGGGAGGGCATATTCATTTGATCTCAGGACTCGCTTTGAACCCTACAACAAGATTGGTAAACGCACACAGCTAAGCTGGAGCATCTTGGCCACAGACTCCACTGCACCACACACACAAGTCATTGGTGCTCACAGTCCGCAAGGAAAGAGCCAGTGCCATGACTCTGTCCCGTTCCACCTCGCAGAGTTGCCTTACGCACTGACACTTTGCAAGAGCCTGCAGTTTCTCCTGAGCTGCCAAAGACCCCTTCTCCTTGCCCACCTGCCAGGGAGCACTTGCTCTTCCCAAGCCACCTCTGCTTAATCTGGCTCCTTGCACCTGGAGCTCACTGGATGCTGTGGAGGGGGACAATGCTACAGCCAGCAGCAGCCATGCAGACAGCACCAGCAAGGGAAGGAAAGGGTCCCAACACACTGCTTAGCCAGGAAGGGGACAGGACCTGGAGCACATCTCTGCCCTCCAGCTGACAGACCTAGTGTAGACCCCTGACCAAGCACAGCTGGCAGGATGGCTCTGCTGGGACCAAGGCAGGATGCTGCAGGGGAACAGGAGATACCTGCTTGCCCAGCTTGTTTCTCAGAAAACTTCTCCTGGTCTTTTCCTCAGGCAACAGTCCTTATGTCTCCAAACATATAAATAATGTTTTGCCTCAGGAGGGCAGTAAGAGAGGCACTCTAACCATACGCCCATCAACTCTTTACTTCTGTCCTGTCTTTACTGTCTCTACAGCTTGGCTGCCGACAGAAACACTGACTGACTTTGGGGGCAAAAAGTGCTGTCTGCATGCACCAGCCTCTATTTGTTGCAGGGTGGCACAACTCACAGACCTCCCAAAAGGCGCATGCCCAGTGGCTGTCCCCCCACAGGGCTGTGGGACCAGCTCCAAGTATAAAATAGCCCATGATAGTTCCTCATGCTCTCCTATCTCCCTGTGAATGGGCCAGCAAGCTGAGAGGCAACAGGGTAGGCCAGTACAGCTCTTCTTGCAAATAAGTTAATGCTGCTTTTTTGAGTACTCCTTAATTTAAACTGTGGGCTAGTGAGAGAGATGGGTCAAAGCTAACCAAATAGATGCAGCAGTCCAAAGAAACTGGGTCCCACCTGATAGAAACATAGATGAATACATCCTTACAGATAAGGTTTGTTGTTATGTGAGTTTATACAATTTTGTAGCTACATGACCTAAAAGAACCAATCAGGTTATGGACAAATCCCCAGCTCAAAAGTTTGTTGCAAAAACCAAGTACAGGTTGAACTTCTGAACATTAAGAAGGAGTGCACAGGCTTAATAGACTTATTAATATTAACTTCTCCCAGGGGAGGCCTAAAGTTGAGTTAATGAGACATACGATGCATGATGTGAAGGGGGGTACAGGTTAAGGGGGGTATGTAGTAGGTGGATTGGAAAGTCTGTACCCTCCTAGTACCTCAGCCAATGGGGAAAGGAGGATGGTCACATGAGCTGAGGAATTTAGGATAAAAGGGGGCTGCATCCCTCAGCAACTTCAAGAGACCTCACAGGGATATGCCCATGGACTTTCCCTTTATTTGAATAAAGTTGGGTTTTTTTCAGGACTCCTCTGTCTCCTTTGTGAACACCAACCTCTGGTGATGAGATCTTCCACACATACATCATATATGTTGCCCCTTCTGAGGACCTCATTGCATCCCCACACCCTCCCCAGCTTGATCCTGACACAACCTGCAGCCAGCAGGATCCTAAGCTGGACATGGCCAGAGACCCTTCAGCAACTTAGACAAATCCTAGATTTGCCTTGGTGAAGTTAAGAGGCCCCAGCTCTTCATCTCCACTGCAAATGGGACAATATCCCCAGAAGTCATGACAGGAACGTGCAGGTGTCACTGTAAAGGAGATCACACCTACACCTCCTCTGCAATAAAAGAGAATGGTAGTGGGCACAGGCATGTTTCAGGACCCAGCAAGCAGCAAGGACTCTTGCTGATGGGAACTGTAGCAGGGTCAAGCAAGCCTAGGTAGCACTGATAGAAGGCCTTTCCTGCACTTCCATTGATGCTGTTGCCCATGCTAACAAGAAAGAAAAAAAACCCCAACAACTTACCTAGCAAGAGGAGGCAAGAAAGGCCGCCACATTTTGCATGATACAGTTCTCACTGGTACACAAGGAAAGACAAGCTCTAGCAAAACCTTCCTTGGGCCTCCAAGAGTCCCTGTCTGAGCTGTCTGCAACATTGTTCCCAGAGAGTAAAACTGAAGAGAGAAGGTGGAGCTCAACCCCTTCACCATCTGTGGGCTTTCCTGGCCAAGAATGCACTGACTCTCCTGTTCCTGAACTCTTCTTTAATAAGAGACTATGACAGTGACCACTTATTTTAGCACATTTACCATTTGAGATTATCCACCAAAGATCTGTTTTTTCATCAAAAGATTATCCACCCCAAAGATCTGGTTTTTCATCAAAAGACACCTACTGGTGCAATTATTCTTCTTGAAGATGCTATCTCTGGGGACAGAGTTACAGCAAAGGAAAGGTGATGACAGCCCGGGTGGCTCATCCAGTGAGTGAAGGTTTCATGAACTTTGCTGTCCTGTGTGTTGCTGTCACCATGGAAGTTGCACAACCAGCTCTAGTCCTAGCTCCAGCCCTCAGTGAAACACTGGTGCACATCCATGTGGCACCGTCGGGACTGGGACAAAGGCTGGTTCACTATCTCAACGCAAGACGAAGGGAGCAGCAGCAGAGCTCAGAGACCCCTGAACAGCATCACTTTTTAGGTCCAGGCAAGTTCTTTATGGGTGCAATGGCCTGGCAGGCTACACCCTGGCTGAGCTCAAGACCTAGGTACCTGGCCTGTGGGGTCACACAAAGGAAGAGAGATCATAATGTCAAAGATCAGCCAGAGGACCAGCTCCCAGGGCACCATGGAGTATAGCACTTGGGACATGGGGTAGAAAAAGGGCTGGACATTATACTGCAAGTGCGTGAGATGCAGTCCTCTCAGCAAGGTAAAGGCACTACTTAAAGCTCAAGTTGAGCCTAAAAGGTATGCCAGGTTTCACTCACATATCCAGTAGGAAATACTGATCGCCTTCAGGAGCAAACCATGACCCAGCAAAACTAGCAGTGCTCCAATTAAACGGATTAGAAACAAGCACCTGGGGGATACTATTTGCCTATCAGCAACAGGGAGTTAAGAACAATTTGGGATTTCAAATAATTTTGAGTAAGATTGACACAAACCTCATGAGGTTCAATAAAGGCAAAAGCAAAGTTCTCCTCTAGGACACCCCACGACTTTTCTGCCTGGGAAGAACTTCAGGCAGCAGGACAGGCTCTGCAGAAAGAGACAGAGAGGATCCTGGGGAACATCAAGATGCCCCTACATCAGCAGCATGGTCTGTTGCAGCCATGACACCAATATCACCCTCAGCAAATGTGCAGAGAAAAGGGATTCTTCTCCTCTATTCAGCACTGGTCACATCACAACTGGATTCCAGAGCCAGTTTTGGCTCCCCAGTACAAGACAGACACTGACAGACCGAGGCAAGTCCAGCAGAAGACATCAGAATGATCAGAGACTGGAGCACAGGACATACAAGGAGAGACTGAATGAGATGGGTTTGTCCAGCTAGAAAAAGAGAGAATGAAGGGGTACTCTGCTGCAGACATTTAGCAGGAGGGTGCAGAGAAAACAAAAGTGAACTCCTCTCAGAGGTGCACAGGGACAGAGTGAGAAGCAACGGGGATGAGCTGGAACATGGGAAATTACCATTAGATGTTGGGGTTTTTTTCCCCTCTGTCAAACCTTGGGACAGGACACAGAAAGACTGAGAGTTCTCCATCCCTTGAGAAATTCAAACCTCAACTGGACACGGCCTTGAGTACCTGATGTAGCAATTCAAGTAACGACAGGCAAGACCAATTCCTCAGCAGAACAGTTGAATATCACCACCAGTACTATAGGAAAACTTAATTTCAGACTATTACAGTGAAGACTGTCAAGGATGTGATAAGCAGTAGGGAGAGGTTGTGGTCACAGATCTTCACTACTTAATAGACTGAAAACATACAGGAGCTTTCACTACTATACACAGGCACATGATGCTCAGATCTAGTTTGCAAGGTAAAATCCCCAATTTCAAGTATAAATTTACCCTGATGGGTCTTGTTTAAAACACAAGGTTGAGGCTAGAAGAGCATACCTGGAAAAAGAGAGAGAACTAACATTGTATAGGAGACCAGGCCAAGACAGACAGCAAAGCACCACCCAGAATACAAGCTAAAGGTGCATTTTGGGAGAGAATAGCCCATTAAATAGAATCAGCAAATCTAGTTATTTAAGGGGTAGATCCAGGCAGGAGTGGAAAATCCTATAAGTGGTTGCAAAAAAGATTAGAAACAAAGCATGAGTGAGGTGTGGACAAAAAACTCTGCCTGTACCTTTCATGCATAGCAAGGAGAAAAAAAAAATCAAGCTCTTGCAGGGAGCAGGGGCTGGGGCAGCAGGCAAGCCTGGCAGAGGCAACCAACCATCTCAGCCTGGCCTGTTTTGTAGCACACTTTCTGGTTCACCCTGTAGGGGCTGCCAGCATCATCCATCTACAGCAGCACCAAGGATTGAACCTGAGTCACCAGCCACGTCCTGCAAGAAGCTGCAGGAGCAGCTTCTCTCCCACGCCACCTGTCACAGGACCTGAAAGTTCTGGGAGTGCTGGAGCTTGTTTTCTTCTTTCTTTGATTGTTTCCTCTATTCACAGCTCAAGACTGGGTGTTTCTGAAGTATAGGAAGCCTCTCTGCCAAGAGGGAGCACATTTCCCTTCACACCATAATCAGTTATGACACCAAGACAGATATCTGCACCTTTATGGAGCTGAGCCAGGCACAAGTAAACCTTTTCATGCCATGCTGAACAATATACAGTAGGAAACGCTCTATGACATCTCCAGTTTGTTAAAACAAATAATGAGGGATAAAGGTTTAAAAACCACTCAAGTAATAGGAGAGTAAGTTCCCTTTTTCACAATAGTTCAGACTTTATCTCACTGAAAGCCACTGAACATTAAATATACAAATCACCTCTGGGAAATGGGTATGTTCTGTAGACATAGAAAGCTCCCTTAGTCCTTTGACAGTGGTCTTTTCAGATGAAGGAACAGATTACAGCACATGCCACACTTAGAAGCTTTTAAGACTAGTAGGCTATGATTACTGTGAGGAGATAAAATATTCTAGACAGGCTTACACTCTCCTTTGGGCCACAAACATTCATTGAGCAGACTGTTTCTCCAGCACTGGGGCTGTTGTCTTGGTGCCAGCCCCACTCAGTCAGGGTCAGAGCTCTGTTTCTAAGCAATCTGCCTTTCGGCAACTTCTGTAACCCAACAGAGCTACAACTGAAATGAGAGCAAAATACAGATCCCTTTACCATTAGTTCCCAGCTTCTCACTTGGGAATTTGAAGGTCCTCCACAAATTACACGCACCAGCTACTTCCATCCAAAAGATGGAGATGGCAGCGCTCACTGGGCAGCCTTCAAACAGGTTCTTGCTAGAGTGACTCATCTGTTACCTAGGAGAGGAGCAAGAGGGAGGGATCTCTCTGAGACCATTCTGTAGGCAGGCTGCACGGAAGCTGCCTACAGCTTCCATTTGCCTTCCAAGAAGGCTCAGCAGCCCCCAACTCTGCCAAGGTGGCTGGTCAGGCAGGTGGAAGCAGTCTGGGGAGGCTCACAAATCCACCCAAACCCCATAGTGAGTGTCGAGCCACGGGGTAATGTGGGCAGAAACATTCTCCTCTGATTTCCTTCAGCTTTGCAGGGAGCCTACAGTAGCATGCAGCCAAGGTTATGTGGCCACACAGAGAGGAGGCAACCACATTTAAATTAAGACCCTGAATGCAGCCTCCATTCCTTGGCAGGGAAAGAAGCCCTGCAGTGAAGAGCCCTGTGGCCTCAGTCACTACTAAGGCCTGTTAATTCTTCTGCCAACAGAGTGTAAGATGGGCCTGTGGCAGGGACATGGGTGATCTGTTTCATAAAATCATTTAGGTTGGAAAAGACCTCGAGGATCATCAAGTCCAACCTTTTTTCAACATCTCCCTGACCTCTAGACTATGTTTCGAAGTGCCACATCTACTCATTTTTTGAACGCTTCCTGGCTTGGTGACTCTACCACCTCCCTGGGCAGCCTGTTCCAATGTCTAGCCACTCTTTCAGCAAATAACTTTGTCCTAATATCCAATCTAAACCTCCCCTGGCACAACTTGAGGCCATTACCTTGTCCTGTCATTAGTTACTCAGGAGAAGAGACCAACACCAGACTCACTACAACCTCATTTTAGGTAGTTGTTGAGAGCAATAATGTCTTCTTAAAGCCTCCTTTTCTCCAAAGAAGAAAGAACTGGAGTCCTGCTGTGCAGCCTCTTCCATAGTCTCACATTTTCAGTGCATGAGAAGGAAGGCAGCTGAGGTCACACATGCTCAGCACATTGTGGCTGCAGCATAAGGGGGGCTGCATGGCAGCCCAGTCTAGAGAAGCACAAACAACTTGGGCAGACAGTAAAGGGAGATAAAAGGAGTGAGGGACCAGCCGAGCCCTCCCAGCCACATGGGATTGACAACCTCCAGCTAGTTCCCAGCCCCCTAGTCCTGTGCTGCTGGTACCTGTGGCCCAGTCTTGGTTGCTCCTGCATTTCTGGGGGCTAGGCAGCTCTCTCCTGCCCAGGTTGTTCCCTTGCTAAAGCCTACACCAAAGGGGCACAGGTCTCAGGGGTCTCAGGGTTGAAAGCCCAGTGCTTTCAGCTCTCCTTAATGGCACCATACACACAGCATGTAGAACTACAGCATCCTCCTGCTACCCTCACTCCAGGCCCTGGGTTTCACACATTTTGCTTTCAGTTGCTTCTGTGCAAGTGAATCAGGTCTGCTATGAAGGCAAACCCTAGTTCCTAGAGCTCCACTAATACTGCAGCTTGCAGTACTAATCCAGGATTTAGATACTAATGTGTGCCGTACAAAGAGCTCTGTGGGAGCGCAAAGCTGCTGAGTTCCCTCCCCATGATGCTTTCAAAGGGATCAGCAGCTTTTCTGTGAGCTGACAAGAACGATGGAAGGACACCAGCATCCCAGCTAGGTTAGGGGAGCTGTAGCAAGGGCAGCATACTGAAGAGGCATCTTGTTTCCACGCTGTCCTTTGGCAGGTGGAAAGGATGTGCCTTCACCCACAGGGACCCATCTCATCAACAGCAGCTTCAGAGAGGGAGCAGGGAGGATTGCACATACTAGGGTGGCAATTTCCCCTCTCCTCTTGGTGACAAAGATCATCTCCCCTCTCCTCTGCCTAGTTCAGAGTAGAGGCACCAGGCCTAGTGGGGATGCACAGAGAGAGGGAGGGGACAGCAGAGGCAGTAGTGAGATCACACAGGGTGCAAATGTCAGCAGAAGTCACGCACAGAGCCACAGATCCCTTGGACCTTTCCCTTCCCACCCTTCACTCCTCAGGGAGGGGATCCACATGGAGGGCACTGCCAGAAACCACCCAGTAGTGAGCCTGTCTAAAGGGTTGGGAATGGTGGGATAGGGGATGCCAAACTCTGAACAGCAGCTTGAGGGCCTTGGCTGAGATAGGCAGGGAAGCAAGATGCACACTGTCCCACTGCAGAGACCTAACCAAATCCATCCCTGATACAAACCAGCACCAGACAGCCTACTACTATCTCTGGGATATCATCCCCACCTGCTTAAGAGTCAAAATCTCCCCAAGGGTGCTAAATGAGACAGAAGCAAGGGGTTGGCACAAGGCAAGGGACAGGCAGACCAGCACTTCACAGAGAGCACAAGGATGGGCTTGCTGCCATCAGTAAGGAGAGGAACCTACCTGAATCTTCACAGCGATAAGCACAGAGCTCAGCTCTTTGTCCAGCTCTTTCAGCACCGTGAGTTTCTTCAGGCGCAGACTGCAGAGCCTGTAAGACAGAGAGAATTGGACACATTCAGGCACCACCATCCCTGGGGCCCTGCCACATGGTACCCAGTGCTCGGAAGGCAGCCTTGATGCTTGGCCCAGCCGCAGGCACAAGTTTGGCTGAGGAACATCGGGCATTCACGTGCCACCAAGACAGCCCATTGGGGAAAGAAGGACAATTAACAGCGCTAAAGCAGGCTTAAGGGATTAGCATGCCACAGGAAGTCCAGCAGCAGGACATGTGGTAGAGATCCCTTCCCAGCTAGGACTGTTGCCAGCTCTGCTTAAATCTACCTTGGCCACACTGCTGTTTATTTATAAACCAGAGCACTTAAATCCACTCTTATCCTGGACTTAGTTAAGGCAAATGTTTCCATGCAGACATCAGAACTCAGCTTTTCTCTTGCACAGTCCCACACAAAGCTGACTTGGGAAGCTGGGGGGCAGCAGCCCTGTGGGAAGCCTCATAGAGCAGAGCCACTCTGACAGCCTCAGATCCTGAGCACTCAGCGTGATAAGTGGTACTTCCAGGAAAAAATAATGAAGAAGCCTGAGGCTGGTGAGAAGAGCTATTTTTGCTGCTTGAAGGATTAGTCTGCACCTATGAGACAGCCAGCCACCCTGACCCACTGCCTAGGAGTGTGCAGCAGGACTCCTTTGGAGACTACTTGTGAGGTACCATGTATCAGAGAGCACAAGTCAGACATGCTTTTACAAGCAACATGATAAAGGTTTGCAAGACAGCCTCTGTGCTCCACAGTCAATGTCTGCATTTGCTGCAGCCAGTGGTACCCAGGACACCTGAGATTTAGGTCACCCTTCCTGGATAGGCCGTTCCTTCCTAGCCCATCCACAGATGGACTACTACCAAATACCTTTCTGTGTGACACACTGTGCTCTCCGAGGGCCAAATCTATTCCCTCTTGCCTTTATTTTTTTTTTTTTAAGAAGGAAAAAACCCTGCTCTTGCTATGCTAACATACAGCAACAGTGTAGAAAAGCCCAGAGGTGGAACAATACTGAAAAGGGAAGGCCAGCCAGCCATACTGCAGGGCAGCTTTAGGGCTTAGCAATCACCCACCTCCTACTATGTCCCTGCTAAAATTATTTTAGCTTGTGCAGAAGGTTTGCTGGGCTGTGACTGCAGCCCTGCTGCTCTGTCTTTTGTGTCTGGATAGCAGACTGTGGTGGAGACCAGAAGTCAGGAAGCTGGGAATGCAGGCAGGCTCTGCTTGCTGCTCTGACAGATGGCCCGGATTCCTTCAGAGCCCAAGTCTACAGCCCCCTAAGCTTTCATGTTCTGTGCACCCCAGAAGTGAAAACAGTGACCCCATCTCTGTTCACCCTTCCTCTTCAAGCTTCTGCTTGTAGGAAGGGAGAAATCTTATCTTCTAGAGCTTCTTGCTCCCCAGAAATACTTAGGCAAGGTTAGGAATAAATTGCAGGGAGCATGGTCAAAGAGGCCACCTCTACAGTAGGGAAGGCAGGACTGTTAGCCAAAAAGATGGAGTACAGCAACTACACCAGATGTACTAAGGAAAAGTTTGCAAAGAGGCTAAGCTTAGCTAACACCATCACTAACCAGTGCTAACTTTGGCTGTCCATAGTCCTTAAACAAGCCACAGAGAAGAATAAGGCTTGAATGTATAAAGACAAGAACAGAACATCTACTCAAATTTTCCATACAGCACTGATCTAGTCATGATAGTTACCTGCATGGAAGAGTTATCCCCAGAAGATTAAAACTTCCATAAGGGTACCCAGTCTTAATTTAAGGATATTGAAAGATTATAATTCTACCTGGCAGTTGTTCTTACTGTAGAAACATGATCCTTATCTAAACTAATCCACTCATTAGCTCCTTCATTCTCCTCTCTGAGGCACTGGCAGTACCTGGTATTTTTCCTTGGGAAAGAAGACATGCATATTGATCAGCTCTGGCCACTAGGGCAGATCTTTCATCTCCAATAAGGAACTTTAAAGCTTCTTTCTCCTATTTCTATCCCTCTCCAGTTTTCAAGATCTCTTTTACATGGTGGGAGATACTGTATATTGTTCCTGGTCCTTCCTGTATCACATGCAGGAAGGTGGTTATCTCCTTACACTCTCTGCTCTTACCCCTCTGAAATACTCAAAGATCTCACTAGCTCAGGTATAGCTTATACCCTACAACTCCAGCCCCTTCTCAAGACAGTGCTTTCTGAAAGACCACTACCCTTCCCACAGGGATTCGCATGCATGTTCTGGAGTCTAAACGTATTTATTGGCAGCACAAGAGCACAATTTTTTAAAGGGTGCTCCCTAATAGCTTGGCTGTCCTTGATGACCCTCTTTTGATCTGTTACTTGACCAATCACCCAGATTTGTGTCACTGCTAAGTGTTTAGGGCCATCACTGGACAGCAGTCGGTCTCACACTAATCCCTGCAGATCTCTATAGGACAGGATCAATCCACAGTGACCAGAATGGTATGCCTCTCAGAACACTTCAGCCAAATCCCACAGCAACTACCCCATGGTCTTGCCCAGAACTGATCACTGTGTGATTCCCCTCAAGTCACTAAGTCTGGATTTACTTGCTCGTATAATTAAACAGAGTAAGTAGCAACAGCTTTTGAGTTGTAGAACTACTGCAAGGACTTCCTCTATATCAAGTTGTGTTGAACATGACCATGTAACACTCTGACAGCAACAAGGAAAATGAGCTCCAACAGGAGAGCCTCCTGGAACTCCAGTATTCCCACACTCCATTGCTGATCATTTACTGATGAGAGGTACTCATCATTTCCTGATATTACCTTCAAAAATGCTGCCTTCTTTCCACCGTTAACTGGGATGGTCAGTCAGGCAAAAATCCCCTTTCCTGGTCACGGCTTTTTAAACATGCAACAAAACAAAGCAGCTCCTACTTTTCATTCATTCCACTTTGCCTCCTTATTCAATCTGGTACACACCCCACTACCACTGCAGGCTGAGGAGGTAACAAACAGGAGTACATGTGCACACACACATATTCACACACCCACTGTTGCCACCACCCCCAGCTAAGATGATGGTAAGGAAAAGGAGCACATACACATAAACACATGCATCCTCCCCAGCTAAGGAGCACGTGCATGTGTCCACCAACTCACATGCACACAGACACACACTCTCACTCAGCTAAGCAAGCACTGACTTCCAAAGTTAAGATTCTAAACTGCAAGCAATCACATCAAAATAAGACCAGGGGAAGGAGGGGGGTGTGAAGAGAGAGAGAAAGGAGAGCAAACCCAGGGACTTACCAAGTTAACTGCCTGATTGCATTAAAACTTCAGAGGCGAAATTTTCTAGAGTATTGAAAATACCCCAGTGTTTCCTTTTCTTTCCCTGCACCAGGTTGCATCACTGTAACTGTTTCCTTCCTCTCTAGTTAAATGATGAAGTTGGAGGTTTTGCTCTGAAGTCTGATGAAACACTTATAACAACACTGTCACCAAGCTCCTGTAGCATGTGCATTTTGGGAAATTCAGTGCCAGCAAAGCACTGGCTCCAGTTGTTTGCAAATTCATCCAACCTCCTGTTCCAATAGGTGGTCATCTGCTCACAGCTGACATACACAGTGGCTAGTTCTACTGCTGCATTTCAAGGCCAATGCTTCAGTGAATGGCACCCATCTCTAAAGCCCCTGTCGTCAGGGGAATAAAAACCAGAGGTACAGCTCCTAAGGCTGGTAGAGAGGGAAGAAAACCAGGATGAAAATACATCTGTGAACAGTACAGGAGGAGCATGCTAGAGCCTGTGCTTTGCCCATAAGCATGAGAGCAACTAGTAAGGAACGAAAACCAATTCTGACCTACCTATGGCCTCAGAAAATTTGGGGGTACACCATACACAGTGGTGGAGTGGCAGCTTTAGAAGCACCCTGCAAAACTGGAGCTGCACAACTACCCAAAACTTACCCACAAACTGGCAAAGGTGCCTGAGCAGCTTGAGCCCTATGTAAACAAGGAACCTCAGATATCACTTTTTGCAAAGGACACAGGCACTGAGGAGGCAGAGATGCTGTGGAGCACTTCTACTGGGATCATACATGGAAAGTGAAGGCTAGAGTGTAAAGCAAGGCAGCAACAAGGGCTCTTTGAATGATCTATCTGGCTACTAATGGAATATAAAGCCTTAATAGCAGGCCTCACACTAATTTTGAGCAGACATGCTAAAATTTCTGCTGGCACCCTGGGCTGTTCAGGGCTTGGCTTACTGATACCACTGCAGAGTGGCACCTTTTTCTCTGGGCAGGATTATTTTCCTGAATGTTTGCACCAATTTCTGCAAGTGGCAGCAGCCAGGCTACCTGTGTTTTGCCTGTAGCTCCCATGCCACCTACCTAAAAATCCACCTTTCCCACCACTGGCCCTCCATGCATCTTTGTCAACACTAACACCCTTATTAGATGCAGTCGCGGGCTAAGCCTTCGATAGCAGCAGTTTTGTAGCTCCTCAATATTTTTCCCGACTTTGACAGCTCAGGTTTGCCTTTCAAGGTGTTATCAAACTCTAAGACTAGGCTTCTGGAGAGATGTGAGATGTTCAGTGGAGCTCACAAGGTATGGGACAGTTCTGCATCCCTGCTCAGCTGCTGTGCAGCACCCATTTTCTGTAAAGCTTCCCACTAGAGGGCAGGAGGCAGCCAGCCAGGACCAGACACCCGAAGCGATGGGGATGCCTTGCAGACTTGCTAGTCTCATTGAGCAGTTTGGGAAAGCAGATTTATCTGCTCTGATTAGAGGGGTGTCCAGCCCTACAGCTTACCTCTGACAGTGGACAAGGCAAGGGCCAAGGGAAGAGCACACAGACAGGGTGCAAGCAGTGAGATACTGCCTGGAATGTGCTCTCAGCCACAGCTTTCTGTGTCAAGATACTCCCTGAGCTGTTAGTGGTATGTAAGCACAAGACACCACTGATGCACACAGAGGGGAGGAGAGACCTACTCCACTTTCAGAAAGCAAGTCCCTGTTGCCAGCAAACAGGAGCGATGAACTGGGACAGCAGCAGGTTATTCATCAAGCTCTGCAGCTCAGGCGTCAGGATGGGTAGGTGAGCCCACCACATGCTTTAAGATGAACTGGGATAAAAGGTGACATCAGCCTCCTGTGACCACCTCCCCAAGGGAAAGTATGACAGAGCACTCAAGGCTTGCTGGCACACTTTTGCCTCTGCCCTCCAGCAACTGCAACCACTGCAGCCTAGGAAGGGCATGCAAAGCAAGGTGCACTGAAGTGGTGTAACACGGTAGGATGCTGAGGTCAAAGGTCATGACAGCACCTTCCTGGGGTCCCCAAGGACCTAGTCCCCTCCATTATTCCACCTCCTTCCAAGTGCCTCTAGACAGATCAAACTCAAGGCCAAAGCTCAGATGTTCTGGAGGACCAGCCAACATTCTGAGGGTTATAAGAGCAAAGGACTGTAAAGCCTTCCCGAGAAGGGGTTCCTTCTCCTCACAGCAGCAAGTTGGCCACACAATGCAGGAGGAGAACAGAGGGCAAAGGCATGCTGGGACCAGCTGCAAAGGATGCCAGTGTTGGCAGGGTATACATTACCAAGAGCAAGACAGCATCCTCAGCCAGGACAAATGGAAGGCAAAGGGAAGAAAACAAGTGTCCTGCAAGTAGATATATCCATGTCTCCTTGTCTTCATGGATGGTTGCTTGCAGCTGCCCAAAGTCCTCCCCACAGCCTTGTGTCCTGGTTAGCACTTGCCTCCTAGTATGGCCATTCAAGACAGATTGAAACCTTTTTTCAAAGAGGCCAGTGCAGGCCCTGCCAGTGTAGCATATTAAATGAGACCTCCGCACAACTGTATTGAATTGGAGCACCTCATTTTTCAATTTTTCCTGTCTCCTATTTCCTGTAGCTCCCATGCCACCTACCTAAAAATCCACCTTTCCCACCACTGGCCCTTCATGCATCTTTGTCAACATTACCACCTTTATTAGGAGGAGAGAAAGCCCAGCCCAACAGCCCCCGTTGTTCTCATCTGACTGGGCAGTCCATTCTTAACTGCATTAAACATCACCATCTCACTGCGCATGTACATTTAACAGGCATGCCCTGGTCCGATCAGCCCTTGGAAGAGTATCTAATTCCTTAATCTCAGGTCAGATGATATCAGCAACTTATCCTTCAGCTTGCTGCCCCCAGCTGCTCTATTAAACACATTCAGAAGTGGCTTTCCCACTGCAGGGACCATACATAGGCCTGCCCAGGAGCTCTGACTGTCACCCAGAGGTCTCCCAGGAACAGTCTGCTCTCTCATCACAAGCTCTCAGCACTCCTCTGTGTTCAGATACATATTTCATAGTATTGCAATACCACTGAGATGGCACAGCCACTCACAACAGGTGCATGGGAAAGAGCAAGTCACATCCCAAAGAGATACAAGAGTTAGGACAATCCATATCAGATAAACCAGACCAAGTTAAATGCACCTACAAGATAAGGAGGCTCAGAGAAGGGACAAGAACACCAGCAGACCATGTACATGTCTTGGCCAGCAGCAGTAGCTACTAAGTGATCACCACCAACAGCTATCAGAGCTGCTTGCTACCTGTGTGAAAGCAGTGAGGTGCGAGGGAGGATCAAGCACAGCCAGGTAATAGAGTCATTGATTCTGTCTGAAAGACATAAGGTTCACTCAACATTACAGAAGAGATCTGTTGGATTTACCTAGAAGAGTATAAAAATCTTTAAAAATACCTAACATGATGTGCAAAATTCTCCTCCCTAGGCTTTCAAATCTGGTATCTGATAGCTGTAGCCAAACCGTAGCCACAACTGTTCTTGGACCAGCCACTAAGTTTCCTTCACAGGGTTTTAACAGGTTATGCTTTTGAAACATTCTTGTTAAAAGAGATCAGCCAAGACACATTACTGAGTGTACATCAGCCCTAAACACAGGGAGTCACCTGAGGAGAGGCAGATAGACCAGCAGCAGTGATGTGCTCAGAATGCATAGTACTTTTCTTTCCAAAAAGCTACATCTACTACAGGTTTTCAGCTGCTTTTGGGCTGCCAAAATGTTAACATGCAGGCAGTGACTTAGAAGATCTGAACTACTCCTAACACTGCATTTCTAATGAAAGAACGGCTGGTCAGGACAAGAGTTAACATCAGGACCCCTCTGCCTTGTTTGCTGCCCATGGCATAGTGAGGAAGGGCGGGCTGTTCCAAGCAAGGGGGCAATGAAGCAGAGGCATGAGAGGCATGGCTTCTTCAGTGCCACTGCAGAGGTCACCCAAATCAGGATAAAGCAGGCCTGGCTGCAATGCAAAAGCAGCTCTCACACAAATGCTTGGCCAAGGCCATACATCAAATGAGGGAGTATTCCCTGTTCTCCACCACATCCATTATGCACAGACAGCCGTGACACTCAGCCCAAAGCTGCCCAAGATTCCCCCTTGCTTCAGAGCATGTGTGCTTTCCTTCTGGAGGCTGCTGAGCAGTCCTCTGAGGTTTGGACATGTCTCATCACATAGGCAGACGTATGCCAGCATCTCTCCAAGCAAATTGCTTCTAAACAAGACAAATGCTGCTTTCTCAAGCCAATGTAAATGCAATAGTGGAGGCAAGTCAAAGATAAGCCTATATGATGAAATGCTCTCTTCCTATTCCCAGACAGATTTCTCTAAGCATAACTGTCCTTTGAGGGCTTCATAGCTAAAGACAACTCCACAGTTTTAACCTCACTAAGGCAGCCTTGAAAATAAGTCAAGCAGTCTGGCTTACTAGCTGTTTGTATTGTGGACTTGCATCTAGGAAACAAGTGCTTGCTGCTGTGTTCATTTCCAGGATAGCTCAGTGTGGGACACTGTACACAGCAAGACAGAGACAGCTGAAGTCAATAGATATAACCTGAATAGATATAACCTGAATGCCACCTCCTGCCCTGAGGACTGCTTCCTCCTGAGAAATGCCACCTCCCAACCCATCCCTGCTGTGGACTAAGAGCTCCCATATGTTTTGCCAGCCTGGAGAGCAAATCACACGCAAGACATGCAGTCTTCCCATCCTGATCTCAGGGGTCATTCCTGCCAGTGCTGCCACAGTGGGAAGAAAGAGCAGCTGCCACTGTGGCACCAGGCCTACCTAGCACCATAAACTCTCACTGCGTGTGCAGCCAGTGCAGAACTGGGGCAACAGAAAACAGACCACTACAGCCTGTCAGCATTGGCAAGGCTTCTCCTGCCCCTCCTTCCTAGGAAATCTCCTCTCTCCAAAGAGGATTCAATACAGAGCTCTACCTAGTGGAGCATATGAACTAGCAGGGACGGAATCTACCAGTTATGTAGGTACCACTGTTCACCAAGGCAAGCTACAGCCTTCTGCACATCCAGCTTTTCTCTGTGCTATTATACACTTTCTTTGTGAGCCAAGCCACTCCAGGGAAGAGCTGCTTCACCTCTGAGAGCACTGGCACAGCTCTGGACCCAGCACAGCTACTAGCCAGGTATCACGTCTGTGCTAAATGCCTCCCTCACACAGTACAGCTCTGCCCCACAAGCCTTCAGCCTGCCCAAGTAGGCAACATAATCACACTAAGGCAAAACACAAGGAACAGGTGCCAAATACAAGGTAGACAATGCCCAGCTCTCCACTCCGAAGGGGCTGCAGCTTCCAAGCTTAAACTGACACATTTTGATGCCCATGAGGCTTCCCTGTACCCCCCTTACACCCAGTGATGTAGTTTTTTTAATTTCTCTCCTCCTGCTCTTCCATAAATACTAAATGGAGCTTCCCAACAGGTTCAAAAGCTACAGGGAGACATTGAAACACTCTTGGAAACTGCATGTTTTCCAATAAAGTTATTTTCCTGCTAGCATTTAATCTGACTCAAGTGAGATGTCATTTTATAGTCTGTTTATGCTGTTTTGTGCTAGAAAAAGTCAGCAACAGAAAAATGCCCTACCAAAGCACCATGGCCTCATATTATCATCTCCAGGATCTGCACAGGCTGGAACATTGCTTTAACAAAGTTACTGTGCTGTCTTTCCAGATGTATTCAACCTCTGTTTACAGCTTTCCCCACTAGTTTTGCTTTAATTTTTTAGCTTTATAATCAGTTTGTAATTTGGTACCCACCTGTACCTTCATACAGCACCCCAGACCTCTGGGTCTCTGTAGACTAGTTCCCAGGCAAAACCAAAAGGGATCCAAGTTGACTAAAAGTGAACTTCAATTTTCTGCATGGAGTCTCCCAATGGGTTTTTAACCTCTCTGACACACAGGTTTCTTAACCCACTGATCTAGATCAGCAAGGCCTCTGTGCTAACCACAAACAACACAAAGATCCTTGTCTGAAGTGGGGGAGTTATGAAAGGATAGTTGTTAAAATCACAGAAGAACAATCAATTTGTGCATTCAGTGTCAAAAGAAAGATCAGAGGGTAGAACAGAAACCCTGAGATCTGCCTAGAAAGACCCTGTTGGCCACTCCATGTCACTATCACAGATATACCCAAGCTATCTCACACACCCCATAGTAAGGAGCTGCAGCTTACCTAGTGCTACAGAGCAGGTTTCATTTTAGCATAGAGATACTTGCAAGCACTCTAGTATGCACTGCTTTTCCTTGTCAGTCAGCTTCAGAAATAGTCCCTCCTGGCAGAGACATCCATCTTATCACACCACTGCAATCCAAAGCTGCTGAGCTGTTTCTACCCAAACATGCATGACTTTCTGAGACAGAGATGGCACATAACCCATACAGCTGGAGTGGAAGTGAGAAGGCTGTACATGTTGCTATGCCTAGATCACAGTGCTTTGTGCTCAGGTCCACCCCTGTAACATCAGGCTCTCTGAAAGCAGGTCAGCTCTTCCCACCAAGAAGCACAGACCAGCTGCACTGCAAAAGTAAAGAAGCTGTGTCCAGGGAGCAGCCTGAGCTCCAGCAGGTCAGAGCAAAGGCAGTTTTCCCTTGAGGGCCACTCCAGGCGAAGCACACAGGCAGCTGCTGCCTGCAGCTATTCATGCTCACTGACACCACAAGATTTCCCAGCAGGCACAGCCCCTGCTCTCAAAGGCTCTGCAGACTGGTCTCAGCAGTGTCAGACAGTTACTCACAGGCTGACAGGCCTTGGGGGCTCCAGCAAACAGCACACAGACTGAACAGATGACACTCCATGCACCTGGAGCTGCTCACTTCCAACCACTTTACAAGGATCCCTGTGCACTTCCAGCACCTCAGCAAGCTGCAGGTGGAGCCAGGAGCTATCATAACAGGCATTTTGTCTAGCAAAAGGGTCCATGAATAACTTGGTGTGTCTTCTCACCACTTCCCATATTACAACCACACTGGGCACATCCAGCCATCCAAAGACACCCTGGCTAAGACAATTTGAATTCGTAACATACATGAAAAATTCAACATCCCACAAACCACTTATTCTCATTTTTTTGCAGTGCTCTGCAAAGCACTAGAATGCCTACCGGAGAACTCAGGAAATGGAGGGACAAGTAGTTTATCATACAGTCCTTCCCACTGTGGCTAAGTGAAGGATTTCCTGCATGTTAGGTGCACAACAAAGCTACCTGGTATAACATAGGCTCTCCTTTATGCCCACTATCTGTGCATGTGCTGGCCAAGTGAAACCTAGGTGTTCAGATGCAATGCTCTAGTTTTTTTCCTAGGTATTCTGAATTTTATACAGGTAGTCATTAAGCATTTCTGAAATGAATCATCCTCAGCTCTTCTACAAGGCCTGTTAGCAAAACATATGCCAATGCACATTCCTTGGGACTGGCCCATAGGCAGCTCTGCACCAGCCAACTGAAGCATAAGAGACAAAAATGTGGCTTTTTTGGTTCACTGATCAAACTGTAAAAGAAGGCTATAAAAGAAATAAAAGCTAGTTCAAGCCCAGAATAATACTGAAAAGTTTTGAAAACAGCCATGAGTGAACCCTTCTGAATCTGACTCTATCTAACATGGAGGAAGTGGTTAAGAAGGGCAGGCAATGAGTCTGCAAGTGAGTGTGAAATTCTTGCCAGTTAGAGTTTTAAAGAGGACAGAAGTCAAGGGACACGAACATCAGGGGAGCAAACTTGACTAAAAGCCCAGGATCTAGACATACCAATAGTACACCACTCAAAGGAAAATCCTAGCTCAGAAGGATCTGGCAGTTCCCTAACAGAAATGCTTTGAAGACGTCAAATCCATGCTAGAGCCTGAATGGAGGGGCAGCACAGCAGCCTGGCTAGATCACACTATCTTCAGTCCCCTGGGCCAAGAAGCAAGCATCTAAAAGATGAAACCAAGTCAAATTATCAAAGGCCTGAACAGCAATATGCAGAAACAAGAACAAAACACGAGCCCAGAGAAGCAAAGGCCCCCAAAGCATTCATCAGCTTCTTATCATCAGCATGTTATATTCACTGGTGCTCAATTTGCAGCTATAAATATGTTGCCAGCTCAATAAAGAATCCCTTCCTTGGGATAATCACCTATGGAGAAGAGGTAGAGGAAGTTGTTCCCTCAAGAAGGCTAAAGAGCACTGCTACCCAGGTATAAAAAACACAAGGTCAGCACAATTCCTTGGATGCAATCATCCTACTCTTCCCTTGTGTAAGATACAAAAGGTCAAGAGATTTCATGCAGAACATCACTACAGCTTCTTATTATAAGTAGCAGGTGGCAGAATCAGCCCAGATGTGGTGGAGAGAATGAAGGCACAGAGGCTAAGGTGAGGGGGGACACGGGCCCACAATCCTGGAAGCTGCACAGACCATCTGACATGCTCAGAGCTCACAAACACAAGCTGTATCTCCAACAGCAGCAGGGCCAGGGATGCCCAGCACAACATCACGAGTCCTCCCTGCTGCTGGGCAGGAGATGTTCAGACCTGGACCAACCTGACACAGGAGAAGCAGTTCCACCACTGTCACTGAAGATATCACATGCTTCCTGCCAACACCTGCACTACAGCACCAGCCCAGTATCTCCAGAATTCCCATATTCAGCCCAGTGCATCCTACAGTAGACAAAAAAGCCAGGCCCATCAGCTCCCCACTAACAAGCACTCATAGCCAACACAGCATATGCCCCAGAGCCATGTCATGATACAGGCAAGTCCCATCCAATCTTATGCAAACCTCTCACCCACAGCAACTCTGGCCATGCTGTTTGGAAGAATAATTTTGCAGTACCACTGGGGCTGGCTCCAGTATCAAGTGCCCTGACACACTGAGGGAACAGGAGTACAGTTTGGTCCTGTCCCAGAAGCAAATAACACTGAGGTCCTCTGATGTCACCTACACCTAAAGATACTTGTTTAAAGGGAATAATTCCCTAAGATGAGCAATTTCACATGGAACAATGTATGTCTTTACATACCTGGAAGGCAGCCAACACTGCTTTGTACAAGGGGGAAAGAGCCCAGGAACTCAACTAGCAACAGGGAGAATTCAAATGGATTTTGCCCTGAAAGAAGAAAGGAGGTCTGGAGGTCTCCCTTTCAAGGCATCAATCATTGACAGAGCAGGCTTTTGCTTTAGAAAGGCTAAAGAGCATCACTACCCAACCAGGGAGTAAATCACTGCAGTGCTTTTGAGTGGAAAGGCAAAGGTGCTTCCTGGGGTCCACAACCAACTACTGCACTATTTTCCAGAACTTCTTTGTCAACACCCACGAGACTGAACAGTGCAATTTCAAACTGACACAGTAGGTTCAGCTACACCTATTGTATGCAATCTACAACTGGCTTCTACCCAATGAAGGGCTTATGACAAGTCTGCACTGTTTTATGTTTTTTAATATGCATTGCACTAACAAATTTATATATGACTTTACAAGAGTAATCTCTGCTTAAAATTAGCATGTAATTAGAAAATCACATACAGGTCAGTTAAAATTGGACCCCACTGAAGTTACTCCTGTCCTTGTCAAGAACAGAGACAATGCTGCCATCCCTCACATTGCAACAGCCAAAGCAGGACAGAGCCAAGGCATGTCTTAGCTGTGGGTCAAAATTCACCTGCTTAGAAGCCACTAACTCTCCAACAATGCCACAAGGCACAAGCTGATCTGATTGTACCCTACTCAAAAGTGAATACTCTGCATGTAAAAATCAGCCTTGCTCAGGGCAGAGTTTCTCTGAGCTTTTTCTGAAACTTCTTTTGTTTCATCTGTACACAATCATACCTAATTATCCCACATAGTCCAGGTTATCCAACTCATGTTCAGTGTCAAAGGAGCTTCAAGGTAGCATCCATCCATGGTCTGTGTCATCAGAGGAGATAAAAGGTGAGAGCAAGGACAGGATGGGAACAAACAGCCAGCACAATCAAAGGAAGGAAGAAGGTTCACACCAGAAGAGGCAGAAGCATCTTACAAGAGCAGGACCACTGTAGGCAAAAGCTGCCACTTCCTGGGGAAGCCAAGAATTAACAGAAGTCAGATAGTAAGTCCTGTGAGCACAGCACCTGCTCTTGAAAATCACCTTGGCCAGGATTTTACAACTGGACCTTGCTAGTAAAGTACACAGTCCTGTCCAGAACCCAGGCCAGATTCGTCAGGCACAGATGCACAACTAACACTTTTGGGGTGGATGTGCTTTCTGGGGACCACACAACAGTGGGCTGAGAACCTCCATCCTTCATTAATCATCACTTCAGATTTCATTACACTTAAGCCTCAGGGCAACAAGAATGTTTGCAAAAAGCTCTTCTATTTAATTTCCTCTGTAATGGCCTTCCTTCAAAGCAGATAAAAGCCAAGCCAACACTTCTTTGAGTGGATTCAAAGCTTGAGATATTCTATTCAAATCTTCTAGAAAAGAGAAATACACCTTAAAAGTACATTGAAATTTTAACAATCATTTTACTCTACAGCTAATAAAAACTATTTTCTGGGAACTTAAAGGTTTTGCAGTAAAAGTGTTTCCTAGCTTTAAAGAACTCAAGGAGAGCACAGGGAACTCAACAGACTGACATCTGGAACCAGAGTTAGCTGAGTGCTGGCCTCAGCCTTGACAGCCCTTTCCTGCCCTGAGAGAATACTTCTGCAAACAGAAATGAAAACACTTTGGTCCACTGGCAAGTCATAGATTTGAGAAACCCAACTGGAAGCTTGAAAAAGCAAAAAGCTAATTTTCCTCTTTGAACTTCCAAGTAAAAGGGCAGAACGTACACAATAAGATCTGCTAGCTCCAGGCTCTTGGAGATTTTAACTGAACTTTCATTTCCATACAAAAGCAGATTTATTATTTGTGAATTTTCAATCTCATAAACATGCAGTGACTCACTCTCACTTTTAAAAAAGGAAGCTAGAAATGAATACGCTGAATAACCTTATAATTTTTACAGGGCTCCAGGAGGAAAGACTGCAGAGAGTTTGCATGTGCTTGGTGACCATCCTGAGCCCATGCTACTGTCAGCAGCTATGCTATGCGTAAGTGGTATAGGACTTTCCAGAGACAGACTACTGACTTCAATTTGCTTCTCTGAGAAGGCACATAAAGCTTTTTTCATATAGCTGAGATGCTCCAGAATGTAAAAAAGCAGAAGGAAGGCTACAGCAGAGCCCTGGGGAGTCTGCTAGCAGTAGCAGCAGCATTAATCTTAGCATTTGGTACTCCAGCTCTGACCCATTTTGAAGAAAGGAAATTTTTATTATCTGACAAGTCTTGCATGTTTCTCTTCTCACCACCAAAAGGGACAAGGGATCCAACTATAGTCCAAGCCTCTGAGGACTTCTATTAGCAGGGTACAGATCTTGAACTCTGTCAGAGGCCTGAGGTCCATTGCATTTCTACTGGCAGAAGTCACACAGGAGTGCACATTGCCAAAAGTAATTAACGTCAAGATGCATTGATCTCATTGTGCCTAAACAATATTTTCTTCATTGGGTAATATTTTTAGGATAACTCCTAGTGAGTTTTCAGATGGAAATCTCTCCCACCAGGACATGTCTTTACGATGAAATGGTGAGGTACTTCCATTTCAAAGTTTATGCCTCCAGCTGAGCCTGGCATTTTAAGACACCCATACTTGATGCTTTTGATCTGGATTTGAACTCAAGTAGAAGGGAAGAGTCTCTTTTCTGTGGTGCCCAGTAATAGGACAAGGCATAATGGGTATAAGCTAGTACATAGGAAGTTCCAACACAACATGAGGAAAAACTTCTTTACTGTAAGGGTGACAGAGCACTGGAACAGGCTGCCCAGAAAGGTTGTGGAACCTCTTTCTCTGGAGGTTTTCAAAACCCGCCTGGATGCATTCCTGTGTGGCCTGCCCTAAGCGATCTTGTTTTGGCAGGGGGGTTGATCTCAATGATCTCTAGAGGTCCCTTCCAACCCCTAAGATTCTATGACTCTATGATACATGAGTACTTTTAATGCAGACTTCATTAATGTTCTTGTTTCAGTCTTCTCTAATGGTGGCTCTCTAAGTCCATTCTTCTTGTATTGAAACACCCCAACCCCTTTTGCATGAAAAACTTCATCTTTTAAATTCAGAAATACAGAAGTATTTAAATAAAAGAATCCTCCATTGTTGGAGTAGAGTTTCTTAGCAAATTACTCACATCACAACTTCAATTGTATGACACTGCTCATGCAGTGTCCAGCACTTCTGCGTGAGGCTGAGCTGTTGGTATCACTTTGTCCACCAGAACAAAAATGGCAAAGCCACCATGCCCTGCAACCAAGGGATGAGAAGGGATGACGAATCGATCTTGATTTTTCACAGTTATTCTCAAGTTTACTCATCCTCAGGTGGAAAATCCTTCCCTGAAAGCAACTTAATGAAATAGCCCATAACATCAGAAGGAAGAGGCAAAGAAACATAGTCATTGATGCTAAATTAACTGAAGTTACTTTGTCTCAAGACTCCCATTTCTGTAGCCTTAAAGAGAGAGAGGAAGAACAGAGCTTGGTAGCCTCTGAAAAGTACCAGACATGCTACTAAACCTCTACAGCTCCCAGAAACATGTGAGGAAGAAACACTAATACAGAGACTCTTCAGCAGAGTTTCCCCAGAACATGTGCAGCTACACCAGACGTCCTCTCCTCCTTTCCTCCAAGAAGGCCTCCAGAGTTCCCGCAGGCACACTCAGTTGCTGACGTGCAAAGAGACTGCCACAGCACACCATCCTTTGTGGGACAGCTGGATAAGCAGAGGGCCACAGCAGGAGAAAGCCACACTGCCAGTGCTGCAGCCCTTAGGGCTCTGTCATGGACATGCTGCTATGCTGGACTCCGCCATTACCACTTACAGGCATCACATTCCAATCCCACCAGTTTGAGATGGGGTGCAGGAGCACCGGGCACTGCTCCCTGCAAACAGACTGACATAGCAGAGCCCTTCAGCACTGCTTCCCTAGCAACTGAGGCAGCAGAGAAAAGGCCTAGTTGCTAGCTTTCTACCCACCAGCTGCCTCCACAAGATCTGCACTAGTAGCTGCATCCCCAGCACACACGGGAGGCACCACGCACAACCTGGGAACAGAGCAGACATGCAGAGTGCAAGAGACAGTGCTCCTCCTGAAAGAGATACTTGACTTATGCTGACAACTTTAACTGTCCCTCTGCCACATCATGACTGCTTGACCTGTTCTCCTTGGATTGACAGGTCCTTAATGACGTATCTGAGCAGGAACAGCCGGTAGACTCACCACACTCTAGGGAAGGTTATCCCCAGACCTCTTGAATCACATTATGATCAACAGCTCTCTCATGCTTGGTTAAAGACAGAGTCTCCTCACACTGATGACCGCAATATTTATGGTTAATAAAACGATTTATTACTGTGAGATACTGTCCAAGCATGTCTTTATTGTAAGAGCATCTGCAGCTCTTACCATGGATCCCTGCTGCTACTACTCCTCATCAGAGTAATCTATTGTGGACCTCTGTGTACACACACAATGTGCACAGACAATGAATGGCCTCTTGGTAAAAGGGCAGATAGGCAAAGTAGAGACAGCCAGCTGAGCTCAGCAGAAAGGGATGAACTTCCAAGACCTGTTTCAAATGCCCTCTCAAAGAGTGCAGCCAGCCTGAAATCTCAGCATCCTCGGATACTTTAAAAGCTGCTGGACAGAGATCCAAAGCATCAGAAAACTCACATCTGAGATCTAGCTGCAACTCAGTTGATCAGTTTGGTTGTGCCTGACCTCTTAACATCCTCATGCCCAAGAAGCATGGTGCATCTGCAGTTTGGAAATTAATATTTTACTCTGGAATTAAAAAAAACGCCAGCAGCTGTGAAATGCAGCCACTGTTTCCTTGGTAACAGAGGTGGCAGGACATCTCTCCCCAGTACTGCTCTCCAGAGTCCTCCCTGGAGAGTCACAATGAGGTGCTAAGGACACACTTGGATCTGTAGTCACTCCTCAGAGGGCACCCACCTTCAGCCTAGCACCCTGCTGTTGACAACCAACCGTTTTCACAGCAGACGGACACCATATAACCACTGGAATCACTCAACAGCGACAACTCCAGGTGCCACCTGAAGCTCAACAACACTGTCAAAGTCTCAACACACTCTTGGACCTGTACAAGACTTTAAAGGTCTGCATTCAAAGGGTGAGGAGTGATAAATAAAAGCAGTAGGTAAGACTGCAGATGTTAATAAACAACAACAAAAACCAGATCCACATTATCCAGGTCAGGAGCTGCTGTTCTTAAAATTAGATACAGGGATACTTGCTCAAACTGGAATACTACATCCACCTCAGAAGTGTCCTCTGCAGCCCTCTTCTAGGTGCTGTTTGTCAAAGGGATCCCATCAGAACAGTTATTTTTAAGACTCAGATCTTTAACTTAAGCTTTTCCTGTTCCTGTGTATCTACACTAGGATCTTGTTCTAGCAGGGAGGTTGGACTAGATAATCTTCAGAGGTCCCTTCCAACTCCTACCACCCTGTGATTCTGTGATTAGGCTACATACGCAGCTTAATGGTTGCACTTAAAAGTTGTGGTGAACAGTTTGATGTCCAAGTGAAGACCAGTGACAAGTGATGTTCCTCAGGGATCAGTACTGGGACTAGTGCTATTTAACATCTTTGTCTGTGTCACTGACAATGTTGGAGGAAAGGGATGCCATCCAGAGGAAGCTTGACAAGCTTGAGAGGTGGGCCCATGCAAACCTCATGAAGTTCAACAAGGCCAAGTACAAGGTCCTGCACCTGGGTCAGAGCAATCCCAAGTACAAATACAGGCTGGGCAAAGAGTGGATTGAGAGCAGTCCTGAGGAGAAAGATTTGGGAGTACTGGTTAATTAAAAGCTCAACATGAGCCAACAATGTACAAGTGCAGACCAGAAGGCCAACCATATCCTGGGCTGCATCAATGATATCTTGGGGAGGGTTCAGCCACTCACTGAACCCCACGACCAGTACAAAAACACCTCAAGAGTTATCCTGTCACTGGCACTTCTGACCTGTGATTTCCTGTACCCTGCTACACACATGCACTTCTCCAGCAAACAAGAGGCCACCACTGCTTCCATCACATAGGCACAAATCCTCCACTTCCTCCCCTGCATGGTTGGGGAATTCCCTGAGGAGAGCCACTGGTAAGGCTCAGTGGCACAGGACACCCTCTCCCTGAATCAGGTCATGGCCACACAAAACCCTGGTGTCAAACCTCAGAGATCATATGTCCCAGATCAAGGAGCAAACATGGTCACAGCCAACATCAGGAGTAGATTTCTTGCAGACAGTTTTAACTAGGCACAGCTGGCAATGGAATTTCTTTTAACTCTCACCAGGTGAGCAAAGCAGGCCAAACTATTCCCCTGTTTTGTGGCTAAGCAAAAGTGGGACATGCTGCAGTCCCTGAAGCCTACTGCTCCTGAAAGGGCAGTCCATCCAAGCCCTTCTCCATGCAATGCTAGACGATCCCAAATTTGAACGGTGGCACAGAAGGGACTCTTGGTCATGGGTGTCTGACTACAGATCTATGGCCGGGGAACTAGGAGGAAGGCTGGGCATACACACTAAGGCTTAGGTATTGTATTCTAACATGAGATATAACAAATTTTGAGCATCTAGCTCAAAATTTAAATGAAATTCAAACTAAAGGCAGAATGAGCACAAAGTTTTGTTTGCAGTAAGACACCAGTCTAGGTTGTTCTTATCTCTGCAAGCAGCAGGATTCATTACTGGAGCATGGACTGGTGTTTGCAAGACCACAGCAGTAGCAGCCTTCCCCTGTTATTACTCTTACTTGCCCTGCACACATATTCCCCCGCCACTTCAAGGACAGTCTTCACAGAGGCCTAATAAGTTACAACCCTTCCTCCAAACACTGCTGAAACCCTCAGATCCTGCCAAGTTCCTTGACTTGGGCTTGGAGGTTTAGTTTTACTGGGAACAGTGGCCAATTTGGTGTTAAAAGTGTTCAAGAGAGCTTGCACTGGGTGCCCACAAAGAACAGGCTTGTACTTCCTAGGAATCCCTTGACTGTGCTCATTGCAGCTCCCTGTTATGTTCAACTGAGAGAAAACAAGCAAAGAGAAGGAAACCAATGCACGGAGCAGCAAGGAGTACTAGGCAAGTGCCTTGCTAGCACAAATTCATTGAGCTGGGGGCTTTCCAGGGGAGAGAACACAGTCTAGGTTTGTTACTGCAGAAAAGGCTGTTAGTAACAAGGCACAGACACAGCAGGATGCAGCTCCACTGGAGCTTTCAGGAGCAACATGTTTCAAAGGTGGGTTGAGAAATATAATTTCATTGTCCCGAGTCAGGATTCAAGATTATCTAGTAGGATAGAAACACACCTGCTCTCAAAGCAAAGCAGAACTGTATCAACAGCTGACCTCCAACTATCCCCATAGCATAAACAGTATTCAAAAGTCAGTCACTGTGGAATAAGAGATAGGACACCAATTACTATCTCCAGACCCTCCTCGGTCCAACAGTAAACAAACAAACCAACAAACAGAATCATAGAAATGTCTAGATTGGAAAAGACCTGTATGATCATCCAGTTCAATCTTCAACCCAACACTAACAAGTCCATCCCTTAAACCATATCCCTAAACACCTCATATTATCGGCTCTTAAACACCACCACTGCTCTGGGCAACCCATTCCAATGCCTGGTAACACACTCAGCAAAGAATTTCTTCCTAATATCCAAGCAAAACCTCCCTGGCACAGCTTGAGTCCGTTTCCTCTCGTTCTGTCGTCTGTTGCTGGGTTAAACAGGCCCACTCCCACCCCCCTGTAAGCTCCCTGCAGGTAGCCATAGAGAGCAATAAGGTCTCCCCTGAGCCTCCTTTTGTCCAGGCTAAACAACCCCAGCTCCTCGGCTGCTGCTCATAAGACATGTGCTCAAGACCCTTCACCAGTTTTGTTGCTCCTCTCTGGACACACTCCAGTGCCTCAATGCCCTTCTTGTGGTCAGGGGAGGGGTAATAAATAACTATTCCAGGAGAGGACAATGTCTATGGAAGAAACTGAATTTATGGCAGCCTCCAGCTACTCCCAGCCCTGTGAGCCAGCTTTCTCATCCCAGAACACACTGCCCCAACACTTCCCCCTCAGGATCTGCCACCAAGTTGGCAGGCACACAAGTGCCGGCCCCAAGGCTTGCTTTAGGTGCCTCTCAGACTCTGCTTCACCTCCAGCACAGGCTGCCAGCTCCAGGAAGGAGGTGGCCAGCAACATTCACATGTTCCTGATGGGCTTGCTTCCAGTTGCAGGAGGGCACAGCACACAGCTCTGTTAAGGTGGTGCTGCCGATAGGATTTCAGGATGTGTCAGGCAGAAAGGCAGAACAGATTGCTGACACAAGTCGCCCACATGCTTGATAGTGTTTCATACAAGCCAATTTCAGAAAGAGTTGAGAAAGTTATTACCATCATTTCTACCTTTGCCTGCTCAATCTTGTTGTCCTAGTTACCAAAGCCCCGGTGACTAAGGCAACCAGCCTTGGCAAGTAAGAGGCAGAAAGCAATAAGATGTGACACAAATATTTAAGATGACTCTGAAACAGCAAAAGCAGAAACAAGTAACAGCAATTCTGTGCCCCCAGCATCATACCCTGCCCCTTGGTCTGCAAAATTTCTCATCACCATCACAGGAGTTTGGGAATGGACACTCAGGTATGTTTGTGATACACCCAAGAGACACAAGGTGGACTGCAAACCCAATTCAAATGTGCAAGAATTCCCCTTGCACACCCTCTCTTCACACTGTGAGTTAACTGTACAGACGTGAGCATGCACAGTTCTGTGCCCAGACAACTTGTGCTACCATTCAATAAAGAGCTCTTCTTTATCCATGTATGGCCTCTGCAGCATCAAGGCTCCATGTTTATAGCACGTTGAGACATTTCACACAGGCATTATAAGGGATCTTCATCTGGGAACTGAGTAACACGACACTCCTGTGGTTTCTGAGATCACTAACAGCTCTGCAGGAATTCAAGTTCTGATCACATATTTGTTATTTTTATCACACACATACAATACACAGAACATCCCCACGCTCAAGGCTGTGTAAAGCTAAGTCAGAAGTTACTTTAAGCAAACGGTGTGGTTTGGATGGTATAAAGGTAGTGACCGTGCACCACCAAAATGATCAGACACATATCCATCTGGCAACAATCTAGTCTTGGAAAAATATCTGAGACCAATATAATATATTACAAGAAAGCACCATTTAATGGCACACTTCAAACATGCAAGGGGTTGAGGTGATCTGGCACAAATAAGGTAGCTGAGGGTAGGGATACTGAGATCAACCTTCCTCCTAGACAAAGATCAACCTGCCACTATTCCGTTGAGGTTATTGAATCCTCAGATGCTGCAGAAAGACTTTGCAATGTCTGTGACCCCATTTGGCTCTATCACCTTCATCTACTAGGTATACAGGATAAAATAACCCTGTGCATCCCAGCAGGTGTTCCACCCAGCTGATTAGCTAAGGCCACTCCATGAGTTCAACTTCCAGTCTCCAACATGCATCACTGAGAGGTGTGATGGGAATTAAATAGGTCCAAACACTTCAATGCTTCCAGCTTCCCATCAAGAGGAGCTGATACTTCTGCTGTCCACAGTCCAACACCTTCAAATCTAAACTCTTATGGTGACGACACAAGTGCATATTCAACTGTATATAAAGCCCAAAACATAAGCAACTCTTGCTGTCTTGGAACTCCTAACAGTATTTCACTAAGCTTAGTTTTTTCTCCACAATTGCCATTAAACTTCATAGAAATGGGAGAATACTATGTGCTTTATACTTGAATCAAGATTCACCAAAAGACATCAGTTACGTAGAACCTGTTGGACTGAAAAATAAAAACTGGAACAACTTTTGATGAACACTGCATGTTTAGCTTGTCCTGAACATTAAGTATACAGTAGTCTTATGCATCTCACAAGAAAAATGAAAATAAGACTATTATTCTGGGATGGGTGCTCAGATCATGAACAGAAACTTCCCATAAAATGGGAAGTTTCACTTTCTCCCTGGTGATTCACATTGTCATGCTCAAAGAGATATCCACCTAAGGCCTTCTGAGAATCCTCATAAGAAAGTGTCAAAGCTTCAGAAGAAAATTTGTGACTATGCAGAGCAAACAGTCCTGCACGTTGAACTCAGAGGAGTTAACTGGATGGTTCTGCACAGAGTGAATGTTCCAGGGTGGACCTCCGCTAAGAAGCACCAGGTCCTAAATTATCTTGAGAGCTTTAAAAATTCCACTTTCAAGGGCTCAAGACCCTGTTTGAACTACGCTCCACTCAGACAAATTCAGAGGAATGAGCTCTCTTGCAGCAAGCACTGTTTTAAGAACCATATTTCTGCTTAAGTTACCAATATTTTTTCACCTAAAATGAGAACAGCACAAGTTTACAAATTACTTCCAAAAAGCTTGATTTAAACTGTGACTTAACTCACCATGACCTAAATGCATTAGGCCCAGGAAACAACAAAACTCTTTAATTATGGCAGGAACAAGCAAGCAAAGGCAGTAAGGAGGTTGCAGAGAGGCAGCGGCTCTTGCTAATCTGCCCAGCTGGTGCCTCCCCTGAGCTGTGAGCAGCTCTGCATGCTCTCTGGGAAGGTGGTGCTCTCTGTCTCTATCCCCTTGGAGGTTGCTTTGCTTGGCCAGCAGGGACTCTGCCCCAAGACCCAGTCCCCACTCCCCCCCTCACAAGCAGGATGAATAGCAAAGCTAATTGGAAGCCAGGAACCGGGATGGGGCTTGAGGGAACCCTGCATGTTGTCACAGCAACTCTGCAAATCCACATCACTGGAGACCACCAGACTCAGAAAGCAAAGACCTTCAGACAGCAAAGACCTTCTAGCACCTGGATGACAGCCAGTTATCCTGCTTTCTGGCAATAGGATTGTAAGCCTAAGTAAGATCAACCCAGCTCAATCTTATGAATGGAAGATCTCCAAGGTACACCATAGCAGCTGGGACATCCAGCGCAGGCTTCACTGGTGCCGTGAAGGTACCATATGACAGATCCTTGAACCACCACCACAACTGATTCCCCAGATTTTTCCATTTGAGAGAACAACATATTGAAGATCTTTGAGACAACATACAGTGGTTTCAGAGCAGCATGTATGTTGTGTGCAACACAGGTGGTTCTCTGTTAAAATGTAGCCTGAGCTGCTCCAGCACAACAGGCAATAAAAACACAAAACTAGACCTACTGGAGTGAGTAGTCCTCAGAACCACTTTATGGGGGCTGACAATAACTCAGAGCACAGCAATATTTCAGCATTTTCCAAACGCCAGAAATAAAACTGGGCATTTTACCTTCCTTCTTGTTTACATCATCTCTCAAAGCCCAAACTTAAGTACCTGATATTAAACACCTGATTTAAGCCTTAGTCAGACAACAAACACTACAATCCCTCTGGCTTACAGCATTAGCAATGGTTAGTAGGCTTAGTGCATTTGTTCCCTCTGACTGCTTGTAACTGTCATGTAGGAAGTACAAATTATTCTAGAAGCAATTCATGAGGTAACCTGGAACATGAAACTCATCTGCCATTTGCATTTCTGTCAGCACTGCTTCTGTCTCTCTGCAATATACAAGTTTGACAGCAAGTCCAGCCTTATTTTGATGATGCTGCAGGAAACAAAAAAGCTTTGCAATTGAACATCTGCAAAACATAACAAATCCCAGATGCACACACATTTAACTGACAGAGGAAACATAAGATATATGCCTTAGCTCTTCTTGCAGGTAAAGAGATTTAACCCAGCAATACGAACAGCTATGAAATATGAAGAAAAACTCCAGAAGATATAGGTGACAGCCAAGCTCTAGGACAGGTATCAGGCACATGACTATGACTATTTTTCCTAATATCCAACCTAAACTGCCTTTGGCGCAACTTGTGGCCATTTCCTCTTGTCCTATCACTTGTTACTTGGCTGAACAGACTGACCCCCACCTTGCTATAACCTCCTCTCAGGTAGTTGTAGAGAGAGATAAGGTCTCCCCTCAGCCTCCTTTTCTCTAGGCTAAACAACTCCAGTTCCCACAGCCACTCCTTCCGTTCTAGACCCTTCACCAGCTTTGTTGCCCTTCTTTGGACATGGTCTAGTGCCTCAATGTCCTTCTTGTTGTGAGGGGCCCAAAACTGAACACAGTACTCAAGATGCGGCCTCACCAGCACAGAGTACAGGGGCACAATCTCTTCCCTACTCCTGCTGGACACACTATTCCTGATACAGGCCAGGATGCCATTGGCCTTCTTGGCCACCTGGGCACACTGCTGGCTCATGTCCAGCTGGCTGTTCATCAACAGCCCCAGGTCCCTTTCTAACAAGCAGCCTTCCAGCCATTCCTCCCCAAGCCTGTAGCGTTGCATGGAGTTGTTGTGGCCCAAGTGCAGGACCCAGCACTTGATCTTGTTGAAGCCCGTATGATTGGTCTCAGCCCATTGATCCAGCCTGTCCAGGTCCCCTTGAAGAGCCTTCCTACCCTCAAGCAGATCAACAATTCCACCTAACTTGATGTCGTCTGCAAATGTACTGAGAGCGCTCTCAATCTCGTCATCAAGGCCATTGTTAAAGTATTAAACAGGAGTGGCCCCAGCACTGACCCCTGGGGAACACCACTTGTGTAGCCAACTGGATTTAACTCCATTCACCACCACTCTCTGGGCCCGGCCATCCAGCCAGTGCATGATCCAGCAGAGTGTACGCCTGTCCAGGCCTAGGGCAGCCAGTTTTTTATAAGAATGCTGCGCAGAATAGTATCAAAGGCATATCCCTATGCTTCAGTGCAACTCCACTATGCTTTGGTGCTTTTTCAAGAGACTTTCTTCCAGTCAGAGACATATTTCCACTTCTGTAGAGATTCTTCTTCAAGGAGTCACCTGGAGAAGGTGTTAAGCAAGAGGACATTTATGTACCCATTAGAATTGGCACTCAGTGAGAAACACACTACCCAGTTATCCTCCAAATCACTGTTAACTGAAGCCAGCCCAAAACAAAATGTAAAGAGGACAAAGCAATAAAAAGACATTTGTGAAGAAATAAAAAGGAGGGTTTAATCTGTTTACTCTAGGCCTAAATCAGAAAGACCTTTGCTTATACAGCTGTCTCCCCACAGACAAAACAACATGGCTTCCTTTTGGGGACCTCATGCTGCACATTGTGCCCCTTAGAGAGCACACAACAGGCAGCATCTAGCAGATACCTGGGGTAACATGTTAGTGCTCATAGCCAGCTTCCACTACCCCCAGGGATCCAGACAGTTCATTTCCAGGCTCATTTTCAGGCCCTTGTAAGAGATGTTCACAGAAATTAAGCATCACCCCAATTCTTTGGGAACACCAACATCCCTGCCAGAGGGTACAGGCAGAGAAGCTGATGAGCCAAGCCAGCAGCCCCCACCACCAGAAGCCAATGCCTTGTTCTCCGCTCCCTGTGATTCCCCACTGCCACTGTGTGTTTGTGCACATGACGAACTTGACTCCACCTGCTAATCCAAGAACAAACCTAAAAAATTATGAGTTGTTTCCTTCTGGGCCAGCACTGAGATGGCTTGCCACAGTCAGACATGCACTGGAACTAGTGTCAGAGAAGGGGTGCCAGTCCTGAGCTGTGAGGTCAGGACTGCCAATTCATGCCATGTGTAGGTACAGTGGGTTTGCAATTTGGCCTGAAAAAGGAATAAAGCTCCCCTATCTTCTTTCAAAACAACTCCAGGTGAGTCACCCACAGGAAGTGCTTCAAATGGCAACTGCACATCTCACCCAGCACCTCAGCACAAAGGCATGCGACTCAGTCAGGTTCCCAGTTAAGGTGAAACAACAGCAATCAGCCACTTCAGGGTGCCTCTCATCTTTCTCTCCTTCAACATACCATAGTGCTAACACAGCTTCATTAAGGCAGTATTGTTGGCTTTGAGTACTTTTATTTCACCTGTTTTGTCTTGTGCTGGATGCTGCAATTTGTTACACAGATTTCTATTGACAGTGCTGTCTGTGCTGTGATGAGAGTCCATGTAACAGCTTTGGGTCACATGTCCCAGCCACTTGCACTGCAGAAGATGAAAGATGCCAAACTACACATATTCTTTGGGAAGGAAAAAAAAAAAAAAGGTCTGATATTTGAGAAGATACTTACTAGAAAATCATTCAGTGTCAGGATCTAACATGTCACCTAAGGCTCAGCATGTAAGAATTCCCACTGGGGGTTTTTTTCCATTTTTTTTTTAAGATTAGGAGGGCCATTAGTTTTAAAGGTTGGTATGGCCTGACCTCCTGTAGAGCATACACAAACACCATATTCGGTGAGGCAAACAGAAAATGGCAACATACCAAAAATGCACAGAAAAATGGTCCATCATTTACCAGTGAGTAATAAAATAAATCTCTGAAATTTGTTGCCCTTTTTGTGAGGTATGTCAAGACAATAAAAGGCTACATGGCTGAAAAAGTGCCTCCCCACCAGATACTGGATGCAACTCTTTTCAACAGGCAGACAAAAAAGCAACCTGATTCCAGGAGTAACTCCTCCAGCAAAACAATGTCTGATATTCATTCACAGGAGCTGAATTTAATATTCACAAAGTTGAAACTCAAAGTAATTGTTTGCAAACGATATCTTGTTTACTTTGTAAACAGCACCAAAATCTTTACGCTTAGAAGCAAAGTTACAGCTTTTTGAAGAGCTCCAATTCCCATCATGAACAGCTCTGCCTGGATCCAGGAATGACTCTGCAAGTTATTCCCTAGAAATCATTTCCTTTCCTCCAAACAAGTACTAATCAGTAGAAAAAAGTTTGCCTCTCCCACCGTGCACTCCTGGCCTGCAAGTCTCTAACACTTAGCCAGGGAGTCACAAGATGTTTTTTAGAAATGGGGACACTTACCATCATCCATCCTCACAACCTCGCAGCAGGGCACAATCTCAAGCACCCAGACTGCAACACACCATGATCTGTCTGTTCTGCTGCCTCTCAAGCAGATAGCTGAGCTTAACTGCACACCAGCATCTGCTCAAGCTGTTCACAGCCAGTTCCCATGTCATGTGCTTGGCTGGTTGGTCACCTGGTGGGTATTACCACTCCCTACCTTCTCCCTGGCATGCGCTCCTCCACTGTCTTACCTGAACCCACAGACTTAATACTGCATTACCTGCTGCAACGTCTGGAAACAGTGCAAGACTTTTAGGTTGCCCTGTATGGAGTCAGGAGTTGGACTCAATGATCCTCATGGACCTCTTGAAGCTCAGGAGATTCTATGATTCTAAGATATTTGAACTATAAATGTCTCTTCTATCTTAACACACTCCTCTAACACCTGAAGCATGTGAATCAACAACTCTACAAAGGCATCAGAGCAGCTATAGGATTTGATTCACACAATGGGGTTGTTCAGCCTGAAGGCTCCATGGAGACCTTATAGCAGCCTTTCAGTACCTGAAGGGGGCCCACAAGAAAGCTGGGGATGGTCTGTTTACAAGGGCATGTAGTGATAGGACAAGGGGCAATGGTTTTAAACTAGAGAAGGGTAGCTTTAGATTAGACATTAGGAAGTTTTTTACTATGAGGGTGGTGGAACACTGGAACAGGTTGCCCAGAGAGGTGGTGGAGGTCCCACCCCCGGAGACGTTCAAGGCCAGGTTTGATGGAGTTCTGAGCAACCTGATCTAGTTAGAGATGTCCCTGCTGACTGCAGGGGGGTTGGACTAGATGACCTTGGAAGGTTCCTTCCAACCCAAATCATTTTATGATTCTATGAAATGATGGGGCTCTGCTTGATTTTTTTCTTTTCTAAGCCCCTTTCTTTACTCAGCCTCCTGCTTTGTCTATAAGCAGATCAAGGGGTAGGAGATCAGTATCTCTAGTAGATACTTCACAGATAATTTGCATGCCCCTTCCCACCTCTTCTGTAAAAGAGAAGAGAGGGCAGGGTTTCAGATGCACTGGAAGAGGAGGTTTCTAGGCAGGAAGAAGTAAAGGTGGGGGATGTTCATCCCTAGCTGCAGCACCACTGCCTGGAAAGTTGGCATTTCTCCCCTCACTGAGTGGCAAACTTCCTTAGAAAAGACTGGAAAGCAGGCAGACTGTCTCCTCTGTACCAAAACCATGCTGACTATTCCCATCCAGGTCAACACAAGAGATGGAATTCATCTACCATGGATGAAGAAATCAGAAACATAGTATCCTTCCAGCAGCCTGTTTCAGAGTGGATTTTCATCAAATCCTCTTTCTGCCTTCCAGCAGAGGCACTGCTAGCTCTAGAGAGTCCCACCAGACAATGCTCTTCTATGAAGGGGCAGCTTCTCAGCATCCTTGCCACATTACTCCATTCTCCTTTAGGTTGGTGAGAAAACTCCAGAAGAGAGAAAACAACTCTTACCAGCTTATCCCCTGCTAGAGATGTCAGCTGCTGGGAGTTAGTGCTTGATTTGCACTCAAATTCGTACTAACCAGTCACCCCAAACACCACTTCCAGGCAGGCTTTTCCATTTGCACTCCCAGGGCACACCACACTGCAGTCATGCCACCTTATGCTTGCTGTAATTCTCATGTGTTGCTAAACTACTCACACTACAAGTGATTTAGCAAGGCAGCAAGAGGCTGGAAGTCTGCCAACAGCCATTGAGAAACGGCTTGAAATGCATCCCAAAGGACAGGGGAAAAACTCAAGCACACAACTGATAGCTCAGCTTTCTCAGATCTGTAATAAAGTAGGTGCCTGAAGAACAACCTAGCACTCAACATGTCTGTTATGCTCTGGAGCTGTAGCCTCATGAGCTGCCTGCAGTTGAGAGCAGGATTTTACATCCACTTTTGTAACTGGATGTAGCCCTGTAATTCACAGCATAGAGACAGATTATAAAACATGCTTTAGGAGCATCTCACCCATTTCACCTAGAAGCTGTAGCTACCAAGAAACACAAAGCCTGTCCTGTTGGAAAATTCCTTATTTTATTAGACACCTTCCTTCAGAGCAAAATCTGCATAAACCTTCAAAATCATGTCTTTACTCTTAAGGAATGGAAAGCTGCTAGCCCTGATACTCAGAGGATGACAGTTCCCAAAAGCATACACCCTCAGCAGGCAAAGCAAAAAGAAACCAAAGCCTACCCTAAGAATCACCAAGCTTTACAGGAAACCTCCCACTAATAATGAAACAGAAAGTACAAATTCTGTGAGGGTGGGGAAGAAAGATGCACAAGAAAGAAATAACCCTGTGGATCCCAAGCAACTCTAAACACTTTTGTTCTCAGGTGTGTCCACATGGAAGGGCAAGATTTTTCCCTAGTCCCTTATATCTCCAGGCCTTCCATTAGAGAATGAAAGAAAAAAAATAAATGATATATAGGTAATACTTGTTGTGGACCTGCATATATATTGTAAGAAAGCTTATGAGGTTCAGTTCCCAAAGCATAGCAGATGTAAGTCAGAGGAAAGGAAGTATTCAGCTTAGATGAATCTGCTCCAAGTTTGTCCTCCATCAAGGCAATTTAATGTTAGTGAAAGTGTGGTGAAACTCAGCACAAGCCATAAGTCTTTGTTTTTCAGGCTGTAAATCTTAAGACAGCATGTCAAAAACAAAGTCGGGAGATCTAAGATTGGCAATGACTGCACATCCACAGCTTTAAGTACAACACTGAAAAGTTCTTTTGAATCAGTCATAACACAACCTCTTACAAATTCCCAAGCCTGAAAATCTCTCTGCTACCCTGTTTCATTGGCCTGGTCATTAACAGTTACCACCCTACAACATCTGTCATTAGCAGACCTATTCAATGAACAGTTTGTTCAGGAGCTGTTTCTCCTCCCAAACACTGCAGGCTGTCCATGCAAAAGAACAAGGTCATTAGGCATCAAACACTCCTTTCATCAAGACCCTTTCTATGTAATCCTAAACTTTAAGGCTTAATCTTTCAAAATATTTGTATCATAGCTGAAATATGGGAAATCTCAAGGCAGTAGCAAACCTGAAAATATAAAGGAAAGAAAATTAGCAAGTGCAAAGTATGGCTGGCTCTCACCCAACCTCACCTGTTCTTTATATAATCTGCATGTTGTAGGAAACAGAGAAAAGCTAGAGAACTGTGGGAACCAGGCAGATCCTAACCAAAGGCTTGTCTTCCTACTGTGCTTAAGTGACAGTTGCAGAACAGCTTCAGTTCAGGACAGAAGAACACAAACTCTCCCCAGACCTACACCAGAGACGTGGTCAGTACCAGCTTGCAATTTGTTTGCTTTAAATGGATTTATTGCTTTTCTAAAAGGCTGAGCACCTCTGTCCCAGGTAGAGCACAGTGCAGGTATGATGTTCAGAACAAGCACACTGGTGGAGCCAAGCACTCTGCACAGACATGTGCTTCAAAGGTAGCATTTCAAATACTCTCCATCACTACCTCTCATTACCAGGTATCACTTAGAAGCAGTAACTGTCACTTGCAACCCTCTGAGCATCCTACAGGAATGGAAGCTACCATGCAGAGCTGGCACTCCAAAAAGAGTCCATAGGTACAGGGAGAAGCAGGAAGGACTAACAGTCATGTCACCACTGCTTGAATTCAAAGGTCTTTTGCAGTGCATGCGTTTCAAAAGTGTCCTTGGCAAGGGTGGTAACTTGTCACTGAGGTCTATTTTTTGCTTTCAGGTGGGTGGGGAGTGGTGTGGTGTCTATGCACATGCACATTTCAGTTACATGCCTAGAGAGCAACAGATGCTCTATAGAACATACACCACATATTTTGTGGCAAGAAAAGATTTGCTATTGCAAAATAAAGGAAGAAGTTGTCAAAAAGTCTCCTTTCTAGAATTCCTCATATTGTCACCTAACTTCCTTCCCTTTCTTCCCTCCTTTCCTTTTTTTTTTTCTCCTTTTCCTTCCTTCCTCCCTCCATTCCCTTCTTTCCTTTCTTTCTTCCCCTCCTTCCTCCTTTCCTTCCTTCCTCCCTCCCTCCCTTTTTTTAGCATTTGTTGCTCTACCTGCTGCTTATAAGAAAGTCCCTCATCTTGCTCTCTGGCCTACTGCTTACATGGAGAAACCATATCAGATACCAACTCACCTGCATTACCAACAACTCAGGAATCCTCTGGAGGGCTGTCAGCAGCAAATGCTTGTTCTGGATAACTGGAATTGAATTCTGAAACCTCATATGTTTTACTCCTACAATCAAATGTAACTAATGATGGCAAAACAACACATAACTCTACACTTCAATTTCATAGCATCTTTCAGGGTGCTGTGTTGTCAGGTATCACAAGGAAGATGCTCTCTAGAACCATCTTTACCCGGACAGCTGAAGCTGTAACCATCCTGGAAGAGAATTACACTGAACATTTCTAACCTCAACAGAAAGCTTGTTTGGCTTGAATTCACATCTATTCTGAAGGTGAAGACTATGGAGCTTCTCTCACACAAAGCTACCCTGGATTTTAAACTTTGACCTACTCAGTTTTGCATTCTTTGCAAGGAGAGTCCCAACAGCCTGCACATTCACAGCTAGCTCTCTTTGAAAAGTCACTTACTCTCAGAGTACTAGAAAAAGACAGGTTGTAATTAAGCAGACTTATTAATCTTTTGTCACTTGGGACCAAAAACCTATTCATACTCATGTCAACAGGGGTGTTTGCCACTACAGTTAACACTGGACTGAAGTGCTGGGGCCTGAGTTGTGGGCCCCAAGTTGGAGTTGACCTGTGGATGAGTCACAACCTGGCAGACTGTTTTGTTTCCCTTTTCGCTTCTGGTTCCAGAGGCAGAACCTGCCCCACCTGTGTCTCTGTGGCTCCACCCTCACCCAGGTGGTCATGGTTGGGGTGGTGGGCAAGGCCAGGGCTATATCAACCAGGAGCTGATCAGTCAGAGGAGCTTCCTGTTGTGTGTGGCTTCTGTTGGGGCTGGTTGCATCTTGCTGAGCTCTCTTGGCGATGTCCTTCCATGTAAGGGCCACTGAGGGAGCCATCTCTGTCTGTTGTGTCTAGCAGGCAATGCTGGCACCACAGTGGGCAGCAGAGGAGCTGGATCCACAGGAACCTATGGCAGGATTGTTTGAAAGAAGACTTCCGAGGGGATGTTGCTGAGTTCAGCATTGGCCTGTGTGATCAGGCAACTGATGGCAGCATAAAATGATGGCACAACATGGACACAACACAAGTAATTCATAATTTTTCAGAAGAGAATATAAGATCTTCTGGGGGCCAATAACTACCTGCTCTGCTATCTGTTCACAGCAGTGTTTAGCTGGGATGCCAACCACTCATGCTACTGCATTGCTAACCATTTTTCTTGTCTGCATCTCACCCAAAGAACATCATTCCCCTGGTAAAGGCACAAATCACCACAGTCTATGGCCCAGTTTCTAACGTATCTCACAGCTCTGCTAGCTACCCAGAGGAGAAATAACCATGGCCACAGCTGTAGAAGTGGTCTTTGGAACATGCTTCTCAAGATTTCTCTTCTCAAGAGGAAGGAACTATCAGGATCCACTAAAAGCTTCAAAATTCCCTCAGAAGACACTTACATGAAGGAAGTGTCCAGGTCACTTAAAAAGAGAGGCTGGAGAACTTAGTGGCAGCCAGGCAGTCATTCCTCACCTGGACAGATAGATAGGACTCAAATTTTGAGACCAGCTGTTCTCACACTTCTTGGTTAAACTCCAAGTGTTCAGTGTGAAGCTTCATCACAGTTTCTTCAGTAACGATCAAGACAGAGAGAGATTTGGTGATTTCCTTCACAGATGCCGCATCCCTGCAAGCAAGGGTATGAAACCAAGACTTCTCTGTTCTAACTGGGGTTCAACAGTGTCAGGATTAAAGGATTACAGCAACTGGATTGCTTACTAGGCTAGGGGGTGGCTGTTAAACCTTTCCTCCTCCAATTGCTCAAGAGGAGTGTTTACGGTTGTTAATTTTGCCTCCCACTCATGGCTGACACTTCTCACCTCACTGGTTTAAAGTCACATTTATCTATGTATGTAGGGAGCAAGTGCACCTTGCTGTACAAACAAGCACTTTCCAGGCTGTCTTCTCTTCCCCTCCTGACTCTCAATGCCACCCCACTGGAAAAAGGCAGCAAACATTGAGGATGGTTAACAGTTCTCTCTGCAATGTACCCAGGCACATCAGCCCACAAACAGGGTGTTGGAAGAGAGACAGTTCTGCATCACAGGGGATCTAATAGGACCTACAACCATTGATTTCTATAAAACATGTTTCTTTGAGACAGTTGCCCTTGACAAGGGCAAAATTGGGCAAACAGACTAGAAGTTGAGAGAGTTGGACAAACGTGTATTTTCTTAGTAGTTTCCTGTGTGAGGCTACAACTCATTTGCTGTGTTATTTGCAATACCCAAATATTTGGGGAGGGGTGAAAAAAAGAAATTTAATTGAGGATAAACCATACCAAAAAACCTGCTGTCCCACCATGTGCACAGAAGAGTTGCAGTGATATAACCACATCCTCCAGGCTCTGCTACAGCAAGACTTCACAGCTTTTACAGAAGGAAGCAATTTAGAGTTAAGATCTGATTCCACACAGACAGATGAGATTTAATCCATCACACTTTTTTAACAGTTTAATCCTAACACTTTTTAACCATTCAATGAATCACTTCACATCTGCTTTCCTCTCTCTCATGGCTATCCAAAGTATGGAGTAGAACCACCACAGAATAGCAGTGTTTCATTATAACACATGATGCAGCATCTACCACAACAGGACATGAGACACTGCCATAGCCTCTTGGTGCCTCCTGTCACACAAGCTGACTTCCAGATAATAAGCACCTTGTCAAGAAGCATCTCCTGAGGAAGCATTAGTATCTGTCCAGACAGCTGTCCCAGCATGCTACTCAGTCACACAGCCATTAGCCTCCCTCATGCTCTACTGCAATCTATGCAGTTGTTAATTGCCCCTACCAGAAGAAATTACTTTCCTCAGCACAAAGAGCCCTTAAAATCTCAGAGAGCTAAAAAAAAATCCCAACAGATTTCCTCAAACCTTCCTCCAGACTCCACCAGATCCCATGGGCCTCTGAGCCTGTTCAGGGAATTCCCAGCCAGAAGTATCCAGATTAGGCAGCAAGGAAAGCTTTGTTGGTAATCTGGCTCTCAGACGATTTCTCTCCAGTTGCCTCTTTCTGAGCACCCTCAGGCTTCCTAGACCAGCTCTCCAGCCTATGGAAGCCAGGGAAGAATCCCCAGCCATTTCCTAGCTTCAGTTTCATCTTTCCAGCTCAGGGAAACACACCAGAGCGTATGGGCAGACTTTTAAGGTTATATTTTTCCCAAGAAGGACAAATTTCTTCCTTTGAGTACTGGTACCATGTTGCAGGACACCAGCTTTGGAAGCAACCCTGTCACACCTCAAGATCACCTCTGCTTTACAATACAACTTCACAGTCGCCCTAGCACATGCAAGGAAACGGGAACACTGCAGCATGGAAACAAGCAGTTGGGAACAAAGTGGAGAGAACAGCAACATCAGTCATAGCTACGGCTTCAGGCAGGGAAAGGGTTATTTGAACTAGAAGAGCAAGTAACTTCAGATCCTGGATCTGAATCTAAGTCTCCTTTCAGTGTCCAAACCACAAGGTCATCTTTCTGCTCCATTTTCAAACAAGTTACTTGCTTTACAAAAAGCATGTGACCAAACTCATTGCTGATGCATAACAGCCTCCCTAGAAACATCAGAAACAATCCACAGGTCAGTGGTAAGGCTGCATGCTAAGCAAACTTCAAAAAAATATTTTTTATAGGCAACAGAAAGGGTACATTGCTTGGCAAATATCACATTTTTAACTGGTCATTGTTTTACTTAAGATCACTGTGTTTGAACTTTCAGCTGTTCACTTGAGGTCTGCCAAAAAGCAACCCCAGGGCAGACAGAAAAAAAAGCAGAAGTCTGCTGCAGCACATTGATCTTCTCTCATTTTAGCCATAATCAGCCTTAGTATGGCTAATGTCACAGAACTTTTCTCACAAACATAACAGATTTTGGAACTTTTCTGTCTACATACGTAGCAGAATTGCTGCACCAGGTGTCTCCAAATCCAAGGCTGCTTTACCAAAAGATGCTGCACTCCCAGTTTAGCTGAGAGCAGCAGTCAACGGCATGGCAAGGTGCAAATGCATCACACCTCCACAGAGCCACAGCACTAGCAGTCTGCCACAATACCTGTTGCTAAACAGCTTGCTCACCGTGTCTCCAGGCTAAAATAAAATGTGTTAATGAGTTAACCACCACAAAGCAGAGAGCGATTACAAAGACACCACTTGCAGCCTTGTCTACAGGAGAAAAAGAACAAGTGCTTAAGACACAGTCAAAGGTACCTTTCAAATTGGTTTGAAAGTGTTAATGGAGATGAAGGATAGGCTGCATCCTAACACTCAACAACTGGCAGAGTTGGCTGGGGTACACTACTGGAAGTGTGCTAATGCAGCCAAGATGGAAAAATCAGTGAAATGAGGTCAAGGTTAGTTCACTGATCCACATCAACTTCCTCCAGTTCTCTGCAGCAGGCATCTTTTCAACTGCCAATAGATAGCTGCCTGGCAAACTCTGCTACAGTGACTCAAAACATAGGGCATCCCTCACGGTCCAGACTGTCTTGGTAGAGATCTCCACGCACGCTGACAAAAGCGGAACACATGCCATACAGCAGTTTCCGTAGCACATAGCCTAACAACTGTCCTACTAATGATGAAAGCAGAGTTAAGGTTCCATTACAGCTTCCTACTTCTCAAGTAGCAAACCCAACAAGCATTACATCTGTTTCCTTTGCTGCTATCTCGAGCAGGCAAGCACCTTAGATCCAACTACCTGCAGGCTCAGGAACATGATACCATGGTAAGATACATCTAGGAAGAAAGCACAGGGGAAGGACTGAAGTGATGCAATAGCAGTGATACAGGCCCATGGGAGAGACAGTGTCAAACCAGCATGGACATGCATTTTTGAGGCTTCTTCATAACTGTAAGAAAAAAACTTTACATTAAAAGAAAAAACAGTTTAATTCTAAAGAGTTGCACAGTTATGATTCTTCACTCAAAAGAAATGATTCTTACCAAACCTGTTAAATTTGTATGTAGGCATTTCATCCACTTGTCACACCAGCTCTTAATAACCAGAGCCTATACAATGCAGTTCTCTGCTTATATCCTTGTGGTTGAAGCATGTCCCTGAAATAAGGGTGACTTCTCCATGCTTCCACAAATCAATATGGCAGCAGATTAAGTTATGCCCAAATAAGTACGAATATTTCATCAATACACAGGTGAGGTGAACAAACTGTGAATGCAGAATAATGGGAATGTTGTCCTTTTGCCTGACTAGACGATTAAGGAACATAATAGGCAGAGAAAAAGCTTGAAAAGTCAAGGGACTTGACAAACATCAAGGAAAAAGATGAGTGAATTACTCATATATACAGTATGCTGTGAAATCTAAACGGACATCCTAAGTCTGCTTCTGACAAAAGAGCACACAAGAAAGGAAGGACTACTTGGAACAAGCAGCTTCAAGTATAAGGTATGAGAGGACTGAAAGAAATGTCAGCTTATGAGACTGTATTTCAGGGATACACATACAAGAAAATTCAGAAAGCCTAACAAAGGAAAAAAGTTTATATTCATTAACAGTGAAAAAAGAAATCTAAAAGCCATTAAAAAACAATGCAAGCACATCAAGAACATAGTCCAGCTGAAAAATACAAGACATAAAAGAAAAAGATGTAGCCATTGCAGCTTCACATGCAGCAGACTCTAAATTCTGAGAAGAAAACTACTTAGAAAATAGAAAAATTACGATTCAGAACTAAAGATTACTCAATTACAGGTGTGCAAGGCAAGAGAGAAGCAAGGAAAAATGTGAGGACACTGCCAAAATTATCAGCATGCATGTGCAGGGCTTCTGAGGGAAAGAAGCAATAAGAAGAAAATAGATTTATTCATAAAGTAGAAAATAAATGGACTACTAGAAGATAGCTAAAGGAACATAGGCAAAAATGCAGAACCAATACAAGGGAGCTCTTCTAAAAATATATAAATCTGAAAAATAAATAAAAAATAAAATTATGTAAATCTAAAAAAACCCTGATCTAAATAATAGAGATTCAGAGACTCTACTTGAACTGTTATTGAAAATCAGACAGCAGAAGAATCAATAAGAGGCTTTGGATGAACATGATCTTCTCCCCTGGTAGAGAAAAGGTATTAAAGAATAGAAAAAGAGTAGCAGAACCCTTTACATGGGAGTTACTTCTGATTCTACCCCTGCTACCATTTAACAACACAACAGCTAACTGTTAGTTTTTTTCAGTTTTGGAAAATGGAACCAAAGATGTGAGTTCTGCCCATAATCCCAAATTGCCTATACTGATGAGAATTTAGTTATCATATGCACAGAAACACAGTTAAAAATACACTGCTAGGCGTGGAATCTGGACATTTTTTGTACAGGAGATGGTCCCACACGCACTGTCTTTGGATCTCATGCTACTTAAAATATGTTCACACTGAAGAATAAGAAGTGTGCTAAGAAGGATTTACAGTGGAAGTGTAAAAATCAGCCTAGGTAGGAAAACAAGGAGAACCTAGAAAAACTAGAATAGCAGCCAAAATACAACGGGAGATTTTATTTAGTAACAGAATCTCTCACCAGGTTAGACCACATGAAACAGGAGAAACAGAAAGAGCAGGAGACATGACAGTGGGCAGTAGATTATAAAGGAGATCACATTGCAACAGGCTTGCAGAAAAAAGGCAGTGTAATTTTGGGCTATGTACACAGAGGCTGAAACACACAATGGAGCAGGGAGTGGTCTCTGTAACCACAGTTGCAATGTGCTACAGGAGCTGAATCACTGCATCTCTCCTTTAGGTCCACTGCAGTGAATATGCTGAAGTATCCAAACAAAGCCTAATTTATCAAAGTTCTAACTACAAGAGCAGTATCACTCAAGCTCTGCTTCCCTGGAGACAGAGAGGTTCCTGCTGCCACATCCCACACAGAGGAGTAAGACACTCTCACTTCTTGTTTCCCCAAACAGTACTCACCAGCTTTGATGTAGTTCAAAACAAAACAAAATAGAAGGACAGCTTCCTCATCAGCCGGGAAGCTTAGACTAGATAAGAACACAAGGTATTCAGAAAATAGCCTTGCTCAGATGCCCATCTGGCATGCTAAAAAAATGCAGTATGTTTCTCACCTCTGTTTCTTTTTTTTTTTTTTTTTTTTTTTAAATAACTTCTGCATCTGACTGGAGACATGCATTTAATCTAAGATCATTCCACATTGCAAACAATTACACAAAAGCACCAGCACAAGTTTCATCGAAGAATGGATCTGCTACAGGAACCCTGTAAGGTACTGGTGATCAGCCATTTATTCTTTTGACAGGTTAAAGGTCAAGGTATTTCCATCCTAGAGCAGGGTGCACTATACACACACTATCTGGCTTTTAGTAATCAATCTCAAGTAACTGTGTAACAGTAACATCAGAGGAAGCACTTGTAGTGTACTAGCACAATAAGAACAATGCAATATTTTTTATAAGCCATCAGACAATGGAGCTAACAGGGCCTAGCTAATGAATGAAACACTGGAGAGCAAGGCTAGGAGGCAGCATGGCAGGTATTTCAAATAAAATTAAGCTTTCAGGGAAGTCACTATTAATATTCTGAAAGGAGCACACACCCCCATCAATCATACTAGCAGGGGACATTTGTCCTGAGTTCCACTAATGAGCAGAACGAAAGAATGACACCAACTCAATTATTGTATGCTCAGAAGGGAAACTTAACACTGACAGAGGAGAAATCCCCAATGTGCTCCTCTGCAACAGACGAACCACAGAGACAGACAGACAGGGGACAACACATCAGACATATTATGTTGCAGGCTTGTAGCCAAGCCCACAATATTAAGAATAATAAGTAATCTGAGGGCTGTTTAGAATATTTTTTTTCTATATAGGACTAAAAGGAAATCACAATTCAAACATGGTAAATATTACCAGTATAAGAGACTGTTTCCTTACAAGAAACTGTGGCCTCTCCCAAGCACTCCCTGTCTGGAGCTACTCCAGTTTGTCACAGCATTATCACATCTTTTGAGGGAACAATCTGGAATCATTTAACATTCCCAGAGGTGCAACTCTGTAGCTTACCCAGACAGAGCAGATTTTGCTGAGGTTGGAAGTTTACCGTGAAAATGCCCAATTTACCCAGGAAACCACTCAAGAACATCTCAGGCAGATAAATACATGTTATTCCAGCTGGAATAAGTGTTTCTTAAAGGAACATCCAGTTCAGCAGCTCTTCATCAACAAATCAGCTTCACAAAAGAAAACTCTTAGGGGTTGTAGAAAAGACAGGTAGTACTCCTTGTAGAGTGGAAACAGACCCCTGAGTCCAAAGCTGACAGAGCAGCCCACTTCTGGGGGCTGCAAGATGCTGTCAACCCAGCTGAATGCAGCTGTGCCAGAGGAGAACAAGTTCCTCCATGCTGTATGACTGTTCACTGTACGGCTTTCCTAGCACGCAACCAGCTGCACAAATGAAGCCTCACCCTACTCTCCCATGAGATGTCTGATGCTGTCTGCCTAAACAGAACAACACAGTTGCAGAGATGAGAACATTCACCTCATGGCACTGTACAGGATATTTTCACTTGTACTTGCAATAGCTGCTTTCTTTCCAAGAAGACACTTGTTAACTATAACTTTCCAAAACACACATTTGGAAGCTTTAATGATAGAGAATTGAGAGCATCTTCTGCCACAATGTCCTGAAGGTGCACATATGCAGTGTCACAAAGTGAGCCCAAAACCACATGCATTTCCCTAAGTCAATGCTTTTCTAACTATCATAAGCAGGAGACAGTGTGTTTGAGCACACTGTGTGGGTGGCAGCAAGACTTGGAATGTTTTTGAGCTCATGCATTGTATTGAGACACGAGTTACTCTGGATGAAATTCAGTGTGTTTGAATACCTGCAGTGCCATTCACAGCATAATCTGTGCAGGCAGAACCTGCCTTTGCAATCTGAGCTCGACAATACTGGCACATTTGCCAAAACAACTCGTATCTCTCACCTCTAAGTAGAAATGTGATGACTAGAGGCGGGTAGATTCAGATTAGATGTTAGGAAGAAGTTCTTCCCCATGAGGGTGCTGAGACACTGGAACAGGTTGCCCAGAGAGGTGGAGGAAGCCCCATCCCTGGAAGTTTTGAAGGCCAGGCTGGATGGGGCTCTGAGTAACCTGATTTAGTGGGAGGTGTCCCTGCCCATGGCAGTGGGGTTGGAACTAGATGATCTTTAAGGTCCCTTCCAACCCTGACAATTCTATGATTCTATGACTTATCACTGAAACATCCACTGATACTGAACACAACAGCTGTGTCATGGAAAAAAGAGTAAGAGTGAACACAATCACGCAATCTTGTTTCCTCATCAAGAATTTGCATTTATGGGCTCTCAGATATTAAATAAGAAAAAAGGAAGAGCAGCTCTATTAACAGGGGTTGAAAAATACCACCACTTGGAAAAAACAAGACCCCGAGTATGCTTGCACAAAGTCCTTTCATGCATTTTTTCCACATGTACTGCCTGATAAGCATACAAAACAACAAAACGCATTGCTTTGATGAGGACAGACATTTTACTTTGGCAAAGCTCTAGTTCATTTCTTGCAGTCTCCATACAGTGAAAACATGCTACAACCTTTAAGGATACTTAATGGCACAATATCATAATAAAGACACTTTCTTCTGCCTAAGAACACCACTATGAAGATTCTTACTAAGATAACAATGGGTGGAAGTTAAAGCTGATTGACTGCATATTTTAGCTAAAGCATGTTTTCACACCCTGCAGCATGAATCAACCAGGATTGCTTTCCTTCTAAGGTACCATGTTGCAAAGCAAATAATCCCTATCCCGGTGGGTAGTCTAACTGAAGATGCAAAGGAACATTTTGCTTGGTTTCCAGGTGTTTACTTCCTTCTGCCTCTCTGCACAGTAGTTCACTGTCCAGAAAATTCATCTCTGCATCCCCTGAGAGCCTCAGGCAGCTGGGTCTAGGCCACGCTTACTCAGTTCATAGAAAGGGCATTAAGAGTTCACAGATCTCTCCCAGCTTGGCCTCAAAAAGAGAAGATCCCAGTAGGAGAGATGATACCTCCATTCTGGGAGCAAGGTAACTTCCAAAACCAAACATGGACTTAGTTCAGTGGCACATTCCTGATTCAGCAGGAAAGACTTCCATTACGGGTAACACCTCATCTCAGAGAGCCAAGATCCTCCTACAAGGCATCAGAAGTCTTACTAAACTACAAACTGTTCAGTATATTGGGGCTTATACTTCATGGTGCCTATTTTTACTGGCCCAGACTGCCTTTCTGAAACCCTGAAGACAACCTCACAACTGTCCTGCATTAACAGGCAAACATAGAGCAACCTCGCAAAGGTTCCACTCCTGCAGCAGCCAGAGCTGGATTTTCAGAAAATGAAACACCTAAAAAAGAGCAAAAGGACAGCAAAGATTTACAATACAGAGCCTCAAAAAAGAAAACACATTCTATAGCATTAAAACCAGTGCAAATTTCTCCTTTCACTAGATACGTATAGGGCTGGAAAAACTAAGAGCTGCTGTTCTACCCTACAGGAACAATTACTTTTCCCCTTCTGAATTTGACATCTCTAGCTTTTGTGCAGCACTTGAATACATCACTTGCAGACAACATACCACAGCCCAGAGATACATGCTTCCAGAGTGACTTCCTTAATCTGCCCATTAACTCTCATGAGAAGACCTCCTGATCAATGTCTGATAAATATGAGTGGGCCAAAAGACCTCTAGCTCATTAACACATCCAGCACCTCCTGGCTCTTTGCATTCTTCCCACAAGCACATCAAGCCTGGGCATACTCCTAACCAGAGTTAGCAGCTACATTTACACCATTCAGTTCATCTTCCAGCTCTGCCAGAGATACAACTGTGAGTTCCACTGGCAGTACAGTAAATCCTTTTTGCTGTTGCCTACAGTTTGGAGTGCTGGTGACAAGGGTAACCCTATGGACCCATGGATGCCAGGTCGACACTACGTGCCTTCAGGGGATGTAAGGCCATCATTCACTTCAGAGGCAAAGAGGCAGCTTTCAGAAGTAGCATGGCCGCGATGATATACCTCACTCTGAGATCCTCCATGGCCATCAAAGCAGACACTAGCTGGAGGCCATAACATGCACTCAACGCAGCCGGGGTCCAGTGCTGGCAGAATCAGCCCCGCCAGTCCCCGGTGCTGCCGCTGCTCCTACTGGAAGCACCCCGGGCGACACGGTGGCGGAACAACGGCCGGGGGTGGCCAGTCGCTGCTCATCCAGCCTCTGGCTGCAGCAAGGCCCGGCCGCCACGGAGGGGTCCTGGCCCCAGGCTCGGTTTGGCCTGGCGGGGCAGGGATGCTGTAGGGGCCGCCAATCCAGGACGCGCGGAGGAGGCCGGCAGGGGACCGCCACCCCGCCCTCCCGCCCGCGCCATCCCCGGCGCAGGCCGGCCCGGGCTCACCAATACCCCCGCAACCGAGCGGGGTGTGGCGGCCCCAGGCGGCACGGCTTACCTGGGCACGCAGCTCGGCGCCGAACGGTCGATCTCCCACGTCGCGAAGAGATTCATGGGCACGGGGACCGGCCCGGGGCTGGTCCCCGCNAAGCAGGGAGAGGATGGGAAGCCTGTGCCCAATCAGAGAGCGGGTAGGGCTCGGCCTGTGGTGAGAGATGAGCCAATCGGAGTGAGGAAAGAGGAAGGATGGCAACTTTAGCAAGCAGCCAATCGGAACAGAGAGGGCGGTAGCTGGAGAGACCAGTAGCCAATCGGAGAGGGAAAATCACGCAGCCGCCGGGGAGGGCCCAGCCAACGGGAACAGCGACGCTGCTCGGGCGGAGGGCGGGACGGGGGCGCGCGACGCTGAGCCCTTTCAAGCGCTGGAGCTTCAGCCGGCGCGAGCTCGCGGAGGGGTGTGGTCGGGCGCGCGCCCGCCTGCTCGCGGTGTTGCCATGGCAGCGGGGAGCCGAGCGACGGGGCCGGGAACCGCGGGCCCCCGGGGAGGGCAGGGCTGTGCTGGGCTGGGGGCGGCGGGAGAGAGACCTCCCGGGGCCCCCGAGGCCATGGCACGCTTTCGGCTGCCGTGGGGAGAGGGGTGTCCGGGCCCCAAGGGGACGGGGCTGAAGGGGTGACTGGAAGCGGGAGCAGGTGAGCAACACGTGTCCAAAGGAGGGCCACGGGGATGATCAGAGGGCTGAAGCACCTCTCCTACGAGGAGAGACTGAGAGCGTTGGGGTTGTTCAATCTGGAGAAGGCTCCAGGGGGACCTTATTGGGGCCTTCCAGTATCTTAAGGGGGCCTACAAGAAAGCTGGGGAGGGACTTTTGAGGATGTCGGGTAGTGGTAGGACTAGGGGGAATGGGTCAAAACTAGAGGTGGGTGGATTCAGTTTAGACGACAGGAAGTTCTTCACCACGAAGGTGGTGAGACACTGGAACGAACAGGTTGCCCAGAGAGGTGCTGGGAGCCCCATCCCTGGAAATTTTGAAGGCCAGGCGGGATGGGGCTCTGAGTAACCTGATCTAGTGGGAGGTGTCCCTGCCCATGGCAGGGGGGTTGGAACTAGATGATCTTTAAGGTCCCTTCCAACCCTGACAATTCTATGATTCTATGAACACGACCGGTCGGCGGACGTAGAGAAATGACTTTCAGAGAGCCCGAGCAGAGATGGAACAGGGAAAATGAAGACCCGTGAGCCTGGCAGGTTGAAACAAAAAGCAAGAGAAGCCTTGCAAAAGGAAGTTGAGAGCTAAAACGGAGTCCTTCCTCAACCCACCTGGGAACAAGGACCAGTAGGGCCAGTACGGTGTGTGGGGACAGCCTAGGGGGGCAAGCCTAGGTCACAGCAGCTGAGCAAATGCATCGCTGTGGCACTGCTCTAGCAGAAAGCAGGAAGGATCCCTTACTGGACCTCACCTTTAGCACAGTCCTAGCAAAGGACTTTCTGAAACGGCACTGACTCTGGAAGAATGGAAAAGGAACAGAACCAAATCATCAGAGCAGGGTGATGCTGACTGAGGAGTGATGAAAGGAGGCAGTGATGAACCTGGAGCTGTGGTACTCCTGATTTAAAAGTACCTGAAAGAAGTGGCTGAGTCAATAATGGACAAACCACGAAATAAAATCAAAGCCCCCAGCTTCTATAGGGACAGGGACCATGCCAGGACCTGTGCTGTTCAAAATACTCATCAGTCACAATGTTTTCCATTGATGTAGTGTTAATCCAGGCAAACTGTAAAATGTGGCTCACTGCAGATTCACAGAACATTAGCGGTTGGAAGGGACCTCAAAAGACTAGTCCAACCCCACTGCAGCAGAGAGATTAGAATTTGAGAACTGGGAGCAGCACAAACTAGCAAAGCAGTCTAAAACATCCAAATCTGTGGATCTGCTGTTCTCAGAACATTATCAGTGAGCATTTCAGGGGCACTTTCCTGAATACTGATGTCTAATTTATAGCCTGTCCCTTGGACCTCTTCTTTTTACTTACATTTGTCAGTTCTACATTTCTTCTGTTGTTGAGCTAATTTAGGTCTCAGTAACATTCAGGTATTCACATCACCTTTGGTTTGACTAGGTGAATAATCTGAACCATCATTAAACTTTTCCACCTTGTTCTCTATCCAGTTTTTTTTTGCAGATGAATGTAAAAACCTTGTTTTGCAGTGGAAGAGAGTCATGTGATGGTCATGCTGACCTGGACGTATCTCAGCATTTCCACCCATCGTGGTTTGAGCTCAGCTGGGTATTGTCATTGCCTTTCCTCAAAAGCCATCTAGGCTCTAGGGTACCCTGCTAGATCTGGGGGCTTGATCTGTCCCTAGAAAACCCACCACAGTGCTTCCCCACCTGTTTGCTTTTGTCCATTTGCCTTCCAGGCTCTCTCCCTGCAGGCCTTTCCCTTTGAGCACCTCTATCCTTAGTCCAGCTCACTGGTTTGTTTTGGCCTTCTGGCTTTTCTACAGATGAATTTATGTATTTGTTCTCAGGCTGTTTCAATGTGCCTAGTTTATTTGTGGGCTTGGCTTCACAGCCCACTCTTCTTTTTTTTCCTACTTTAATATTGTATTGACTTTGTGGCTACAGCATGAGCTACCCAGAACTGGGGCTTTTCTCTGTCTTTAGAGGTGAAAATTTTCCTGTTTTTCATGGTAAGTACCAAAGCCTAGTATCTTTCAGCTTAAACAGAGCCTAGTGGAGTCATAATCTCATTCAGCTGCTTCCCCACCTCCTCATAAGCTGAAACCTTTCTATATGCCAACCATCAGCTGAGCTTTGCTACATTGTGGAGATGATCTGCGAGCACATCAGGGAAAGCACTCAAGAAACTCTTGCTTTTTAGTATCCAGGCAACCATCTTGAAATGTGCCTCCAGAATCCCCTTCCTTTTTTTTTCATGTATCACTGCTATTCAAATGGACCACGTCCACCAGCTTCTCCCCAGTGCTTAAACACTGTGTAGAGACCTTGCAGCATCCAGCATGACAAGAAGCCAGGGGTGGGTTTGTCCTGAGCAGGCTGCGTGGGCCTGCACTGGCCCCCAGTGGCACACACAGACGTTCTGCAGGATGTCCCCGCATCCAGCCGGGCCTCTGGGCCTGGGGATGGTGCCACATCACCCGTACTTGGGCTGCTGGGCCCTGCTCTACCACTCAGGCACCTCACCTTGTGAAGGCCTGGGGTGGCTCCCTGCCCTGCAGGACCTCCAGGGTTTATGTGCTCCAGACTCAATGCCACAAGCCTCAATTTTCAAAATCCTTTTGAGCCCAGGCTGCCAGGACTGGGTGCATTACCAGCTACTGCCTTTCCCTCTGGCTGCGTTGAGGTAGTTCAGTATGTGAACAGCTTTGCACCCAGTGCCCCGTATCACACTGCTTTCCATGATGGTCCGTTCACTCCCCAAGTTGCTGTCAGCAGAAGTAGTACTAGCTGCTCTGTCCCCTCAGGTGCATGTGGGCTGTTTGGAATTAAGATTTTTCAATAGACATCATTTTCTCAGAGGCCCAGCCCACACCCCAAAGGACATTGTCCCCATTGCTTAGCTCCATTCTGTATTTTAACAAATGGTTACCTGAACTGGCTCTGTATGTTCCTTTGTTTTCTTACTTGGCATACCCAATTTCTTGCTTCTCCACTCTCATGTCATCTTCCAGCACTTTGCTCAAGTTGGGCCTTTTTGTGATGTTAAAGTACCCTTCAGCACACTGTGATCCTTCAGTCAGAAGCTGTTCCCAGTTTGTTTTTTCCTAATTGCATTCCTGAAGGATGCCAGTCAATTCCCACCACCTCTTGCCCTCCACTCTGGCCAGGCTGTGGGGGTCACGAAGCTCTTTTGGAGCAGCCGAAGTTCTCAGCATGGTCCCCAGGCCACTGCCAGCCTTTCCCTATCACAGCCACTGCTTGACATTGCTTGCTGAAAAACTTCCCCCGCTTCCTGCAGTTCCCCCTCAAGGATGTTCAACATGATTGATGGATTTCGCTGTCTCTCTCCCATAAACCTTTGAGTGCATGGTGATCACTCAAAGGGACTCTTCAGTGATAACAGTGGGATGCAGGTTTCCAAGGCAGCACAAGGCTAAGATGAAGATGCTTTTCCTCCCAGGTCTGAAGCCAGCAGCAGCAAGGGAGGAGCAATCTGCCTGGGAACCCTGGTGTACCCCTCTTTGGATTCCTTCCATTTTGTCTCTGATCACAGCTACATCCACACATGAACTCTGGCACCCTGGTTCCAGCATCATGTTTAGAGAAGCACACAAGTATCTGCCCTTACTCTGGTTGCTTATTTTTTTATGTCTCGTTAAAGCAGCTCTTTCTGCTTCTCACATGAATATTGTCACCTCCTGTCCTAGCCTCTGTGAACACTCAGGCTCTTTATGATTCCAGCCCAGGGATGAACCATCTTGTCTTTAGCTCCACTGCTGCCTCCAGCACCAGTTTCCTACCTGTCATGTGGGTACTTCTGTGGTCACCCTGCCCCGGGTGTCCCCACGGACAGAAACCCTTTGCATCTCCCTATAGCCTGCAAGAGACTGCCCTGATCCTGCATGAGAGCTGGTGCTTCTGTGTCCAGCAGGAAAGATCTAGGTTTTCTTTCTGTGCTGGCTTGCCTCACAGTGCTTTCCACTCAGCTTGAGTTGCAAGGTCTCCTTTCCTTTCTGAAGGCAGGTTGCTTTGGCTGCTTTGTTTCCCTGCTCTTTCAGCCCTTCTGGACTAGGAATGATCCCACAGCAAAACTCCTTACCTTGTTGCACCTCTCTAACCCAGAGCTCTCCTTTCACACAGGTCCTTCACCTGCCTACATAAACCAGCCCACGCCCACCACAGGACGTGTGAGCTGAGCCTGGATGCTGGTTCAATGTCTCCATTTGCCATGGACACTACAGGCAGGATTCATATGTTCCTGGTGCCATCCAAGGTGCCCCACAGCATTAGATACAACAGGGGACTTACAGGCACCCTGTCGGCAGCTGGAGGTGATGTGGGCAGCACTTCTGCTAGCACTCAGAGACTGTGACTGTCGTTTGTCCTTTCACTCAGGTCTATGTCTAGTTGTGCTCTTAGCCCATCTGCAGAGATCTGAGTGCCTCCCCATCTTCTAAAATATATACATTCAGAATAAGCACTTCAAAGTCAGAGTGGAAATATACCAGGAAACCTTCCCTGTGTAGCTGATGCCTAAATCACTTAGGAAGAAACTCAAGAGTTAGATACCGTATGCTTCTCAGGCTGATAGAAGAGCATTTGCAGAGAGGGATGTCCACCAGGGTGAAGGAAACCTTTTTCTTTAGCTGGCTTGGTTTATTTGCGCACAAGCCCCTGGCAGTGCCCAGCCCAGCTCTACCAGTGTCAACTGGAGGTTCCCAGGACCCCACAGACCATCATACCTGGGTGCTAGGTCACAGAGGTGCATGGGTTCCCCTGTCTACTCCATTATTGAGGCCCCAGCCAAGAGAGGTCCTGGTCCCTCCCGGTGGGCAGCCAGTGGACAGGACCCTTGCCAGACCAGGCTTCCTCCTGTGCCCCGGGTTTCTCTGGGGCCTCTACTGGGTTGTGGTCCTGGGGGGTCTGGGTCTGGGTCAGGGCAGAGGGGTCGGGGCAGAAGGAAGCCGTGGGGCAGGCGGTTGGCTGGCGGTGTGTGTGCAGCATGTGGCCCCGGCGCAGGAGCGGGACTGCAGGGTGCCGGGAGGGGGAACAAATGGCGGCAACCGCCCCAGGGCTGCTGGGGGAGGNGGGCCGCGCCGGGCCCCCTCGTCGGGTCGGGCCCCCGTGGCCGGCAGGCAGGGCCTGCTCCCTCCTCCCCTACCGGCGCTCCAGGCCCCGGGCCCCAGGCGGGCCCGGCCGATGCGGGTTGGCGGGGGGCCCGGGACAGGCCCGTGTGCCGGGGCACCCCGAGGGGACACAGCCCGCGGTGGGGTGCGCTTTGCCGTGGCGGGAGGCGGCGTGCCGGGCAGCCCCACTCTGACCCCGGGGCGGGCATGGGGACCGCCAGGCCCTGGTGGTCAGGTCGGGCAGCCGGCGGAGCAGGGGCCTGAGCTGTCTGGGGCTCCTCCGAGGCCGTGGGGTGATAGGTGGGAGAGCCCCCAGCCCTGTACCGCACTCCAGATGTGCCACATCCACCAGCTGGCCTGTGCCTGCCAGCCTCTCATCTCTCCCCCCGTGTCTGGCAGGCTTAGGCATCACTGCCTCTCTCAACGTGCCAGGACGGGTGTGGGGATGCATGGCTGTACAGGACATCTCCCTCGGCCAAAAAGCAGGAGTTCAGGTAGCTTGTGTCCAGGGCCCTGTGCTGTCATGTCAGTACTGGGTGCATCAGGGTGCAGGATTGAGCATTAACTGCACAGCCTCCCTCCTGCTCCCAAGTGCTTGCTCAAGTGCCATCCTCACTCTGCCCACCAGATAACCAGGATGGTGTCCCAAGGCCCCTGCATGGCCCAAGTGTGGCTGTGGTGGCTCTGCACAGGCAACCATTGTGCAGCGCTGTGCCACACAGTCAGCAGGCCAGCTTCATGCTCCGATTCAGCTGGGAGCCCAGCTCCCCTCCAGAACAGCTGCTGGCCCATGCCAGGTGAGGCCACAGCTCCATCCTCCCTCCATCTCACAGCAGCTGTCTTCAGCTGTGCTTGGTCAGGAGGATGGAGCCTGACAGCTCCGGCGCCACCCAAGGCAGGCAGGGTGTTTTTGGGGACTGTGTTTTGCTCTGCCTCAGCCTGGGAAAGCTGAGCATCCAGCTGAAATTGAGGGCTTGTTGCAGAGCTCCTTGTGTCCTGGGGCTGTGGGCTGGTGCTGCTTTTCCTTGCTTTCAGTTTATCATGCGGAAACAGGGTGGTCACGTGCAAACAGCTGTAGACAAAGCTCTTGGGGAGTGTGAGGCTGAAGGAAACTCAAGAGATTGGGCCGGTTTCTTTCCTTCCATCCCAAAGAACAGCCAGGCTGAAATTAATCCTTCACCTCATGCACTGCATGAAAATAAAGGAACCTAAAAAGAGAGAAGTAGTGGGTCATAGCAGTTAAGGACCTGCTTGGGTTGAAAGCATAGATACGGTCTTGAGGGAGAATATAACCAGTGCCACTGGCTGGGAAATCCATGGAAAATAAGGCATGTACCCTTCCCAGTGGCAGAGACTAACCAGCATGATGAACTAATGGTAGAGGCAGTGGCATCCCAAATGTTTGAAGGCTGTCCAGCCTGCCCCATGTGCAGATTGGGAACTGGATTTCAGCCATCGTGTGCCACCAGGATGGCACGGCCAGGAGTCTCAGGAGCACTTTGGTTTTGAAAAACACAGGCACGTAGGATGGGAGAAGTGTCTATGAACACTCCACACTCCTTTCTTCACCTGCATTTGCTGGGGAGAGGAGGGGCAGGAAGGGGCCCAAAGGTAGGGATGGGGAATCCTGGCAACTCCCTGACAGCCCTGCCTGTTCCTCTGTGCAGGATGGTTCCCCCACCACCTGTCAGCAAGCCCCATGTGTGCCTCTCCACTGTGCTCATCATGACCAGCCTCATCCTCATGGATGTCTACCTGGTGGAGCAGAGCCAGGGCTCCAGGAAACTGGGCATCTGTGTCATGGTGGCAGTGGGCGATGTGTGCTTCCTGCTGGTGCTCCGCTACGTGGCCATCTGGGTCGGGGCAGAGGTAAAGACAGCTAAGCGGGGCTACGCCATGATCCTCTGGTTCCTGTACGTCTTCGTTCTGGAGATCAAAGTCTACTTTGTATACCAGAACTATAAAGCTGACCGAAAAAGCCTGGATCTCATAGCCCGCAAAGCACTGACCTTGCTGCTCTCCATCTGCATCCCAGCCCTCTACGTGCTGTTGGTGGCCACGGAGCACATGGAGTATGTCAGGACATTCAAGAAGAAAGAAGATCTCCGCAACCGCATCTTCTGGGTCATTGTGGACATGCTGGATGTGCTGGACATCCAGGCTAACCTGTGGGAGCCCCAGAAGAAGGGGCTGCCACTCTGGACTGAGGGCATCATGTTCTTCTACTGCTACATCTTGCTCCTGGTCCTCCCTTGCGTGTCCCTCTGTGAGATCAGCATGCAAGGGATAGGCATCATGCCGCACCGGATGATGCTGTACCCCATGCTGAGCATGCTCACTGTCAACATCACCACCATCTTAATCCGAGGCAGCAACATGGTCTTCTTCAGGGACACCCGGGTCTCCAGTATCTTCATGGGCAAGAACATGCTGGCCATTGGACTGAAGATCTGTACATTTGTGCAGTACCAGCGGCACCGGCACCACATGCCTCTGGGGCCAGACCTGGCCCTCCAGCACAGTGCCCAGGCCCAGCCCTCCCCAGGGCTGCACAAGGCCCAGGACCAGCCTGCCTGCCCTGAGGAGCTGGCCCGGGACAACACATGACAAGCAGCAGGAGCCATAGCCCAGGCACTGCTGTGCCTCCAGACCTGAGGTGGGTCGCTGAGCTCCCTGCCTGGACAGAGGGCACTGACCCTGCTCCCTCCCTCCCTGGGTGAAGCTGCTCTGGTCCCCCAAGGTTGCATGGTGAGGGCTCCCTGTAGCAGCCTCAACAAGGCTGCAGAGCAATTTGGAACCTCAGCACCCCACCAAGTGAGGTGGGCAGTGGCGTGGAGGAAGAGGCCAGGTTTGCCTAGCACTGTGTGGCTGGAGCCAGGCAGCCCTGTCTTGGACCAGGCTCCCCCCAATCAGTGCTCCCCCCGCAGCACTGCCCTGTGGCCAGCCAGGGCTCAGCCCAGGGGGCTGCATGGGGTCACCCACTCCACTGTTGTGGTTGGTCCTGGCTCTTCAGCTCAGTGCTTGGCTGCAGCCTTCTCCCTGCTGCATGAGCCAGGGTCTCTGTGGTAGGTGAGCAAGGCCCGGGCCTCCCCCTGTCACCCCTCTCAGGCAGCTGCAGGTCCAGGGGGGCCAGAGGGAGTGTCTGTCCTTTTTCATATCTCCCTCTTTGCAATAAAAAGATGTGAGCTCTGCAGCCTCCTCCTCTCTGTGTCCCTGCCAGCAGGCAAATGGGTCCCCCCAGCTCCCATGGATGCCTGTCCCAGATGTACCTGGATGTCCAGCTGCAGAGCACATCTGGGGTGGGGGGTGGGGCTGTGACCACCCAGGTCTGGGGAGGGCATCCCAGACACCTGGGTCTGAAGCCTGGTCAGGAGCTGGGAGAGGAGAGCAGGTCCTTATGAGAGTCTGGTGGGCTCTGAGGGTGTCACTGAAGGAGTATCTGTGGCAGCTTTGTCAGCCACCACTACCTGTGCAACCAGCTGCAGTTATATCAACTGGTACCAGCCACATCCAGTGGCTGCCCTCCTGAGGGACACCCATAGCACGTCCCCACACTCCACTTGGAGAGACACCAGAACAGGCCTGGCAGAAACACACTGCATTAGAAACAGAAGAATAACCCAACTGACTCCTTGAGGCTGAGGGGCCACAGAGAAGAGCAGCTCCTGTCAGTAGAAAGCATTCTGGAGGTGTTGGAGCTGGTGTTGCCATGCTATTGCCTGCCCCAGCACCACCACAACACTGGCTGAGCTGGGCAATGCCCCAGGGCTTCCCCTGCTGCAGGGTACTTGGCTCAGGAGCTGGCAGGGAGAGATGGGCCCATAGGCTTGCCTCCCATCACTAACACGCTGAACATCCCAGCAGGGATGTCCTCCTTGCAGGCAGGTGTGTAGGCCTCAGCAGGAAGGAGCTGTTTGGCTTCAGAGGGGCAGGAGAGGAGAGCAGGACCACTTTGGGTCTGCACCACCACCTGTGGGGCAGGACCTACCATCAGCTGGGGATGGGGACATGTGGACTCAGGAATGCTGCTCTCACATGGCCCCTTGGCAAGGCCCTTGCAACAGTGACACAGGTTAGCTACCTGCAGCCTATCCAGGCCCCAGCCTTCTTCCCTTCTTGCATTCAATTACAGGTGGAGGTTTGTTCAAGCTTTGGATTAAAAATAGAGAGCATGAAACAACAGACAAATGTCACAAAGTTGTCATGATAGCCTTCGGCTTTGGTGCTGCCACACTGCTCCCAAGGGAACTCCCCTCTGAAGGGTGCAGCAGGCTCTGCATCCCACATCATGAGGCACGAGGAGCAAGCAGCAGCATGGCACAGTGCAAATAAGCCACAGGCAGGTTAAAGGCAGCTGAGGATTTTCATGTGGGCTTTAGCCAAACTGGCACATTTCATTTCTACCGCCTTCCCCCAGTTACACTAAAACCTGTCATCAGAGCAAATCACTTCACCCACAGGAACTGCTGCAGCAGCAGATGCTCCAACAACACCCCCAGGTGGATGTGATGGAGTTGCTCACCATTCCATCTCTTGCTCATCACAAGGCCTTTCCCCAGGCCCCACACGCCAGATACCCACCTGCACACAGCAGAGCTGTGCCCAGGGAGCACTCTCCCAGCAAATGTTCTGAACTGTCAGACAGATCATCTGGGTCACGTCCACATCACCACCTTGTCAGCACAGCCACAGGAGACAGGGGCAATCAGGAGTAAGGAGAAACAAGAGAGCTGGTGGTCAAATGTAATGTTGGAGAGAGGCATTAACTCCCAGAAGTTCAAACATTTGAATGTAAAAAGCACCAACAGTGGGAATAAAGGAAAACTGAGGTATTTTATTTCATACAGAATGAGTTTCCTAGGAGCACTAATAGCCCTGTAGAGACCACCCTGAGAAGCCAAGAGAGGCAGCCCTGCTGGAGATGCCAGGCAGCAGCACCTGAGCACAGAGAGCAGCGTGCCCTGGCTGCAAGGAAGGCCAGCCACACCAGGGGCTGCATCACTAGGGTGCAGCCCATGCAGAGGAGTGTCATCCTCTCTTCTTTACTCAGCACTTGTGAGACTACATCCAGATTACTGCATCCAGCATGGGCCCCTCATAGAATAGATGTTGGTTCTCTGGGCTGACTCTAGTTGTGGAAGTGGAAGTTGTCAGAGGCTGGAGCACCGCAAGGAAAGGCTGAGGAAACAGATCTTCCCAAAGCCTTCTCTTCCTGAAGGTTAAGAAGCCCTAACAGTACCCCTTTCCACCCACCCACCAGACTTATGACAAGGTTACTAAGCAGAGAGAACCAGGCACTTCACTGAGAACAAGATAACTATGGACTAAACCCAGGCAGGTTACCTGGAGGAGGAGAAAAAAAAGTTTCATCTTGAGAACCTGAAGCAGCCGAGTAAAAGCCAAGAGAGGTGGTGGCATCTGTCCTCAGGCATTCCCAGACCCAACTGAAGAAACCCTGGGCAGCCTGGTCTGAAGTCAGTAGTAGCTTTGCTCTGAGGTGTTGTACCAAAGACTTCCCACCTGAGGTCCTTTTCCACCTCAGTTAGTGTCTGGTAAGAACTGGAATAGAGCAAACAATGCAGGGTAGGGCTCACTCTCTCCTAGCTAGAGGGAGATACAATCAGATGCAAGGACAGAGACAGCTGTTACACCATGTGCAGCTGCATGACAGACTTCTCACCACCTAGGCATGGTGTAAACCACAAGAGGACGTTTCAGCTCCTTCAGTTCAGCCTCTGCTCTGCTGTGTTAAAGCAGCACAGTCAGAATCTTAGGTTTCCTGAAGCAGAGTCTTGGATAGAATCTCTTAAAAAATGAATAATTTAATAGAAAGGTACAACAGCAGGACAAGCTCGAGCTGGGTGCCTCTGGAGAGGGATGCCAAACAAAGAAATCCCTGGGTATTTATACCCTTACAGACCACGCATCTACCCTTCATGAGATCCTCATGGTTTTCACATACCCTTTGGTCCAATGGTGATTCTGGCCTGAGGTCCCCCGACACCTTCTGACTCTTGGATTCCTTGTCTCCAGGCAGCAGGCCATTATCTTGACTAGTTGTAGCTGCTGTTGATGGCTGTAGCCTCGAAACCTCCTTATCTTTTGATTTACTCTGGTTCTGGAGGCCCTGTTTTGACTAAGTAGGTACAACTCAGTAAACCCTAGTGGAAGTTTACAGCTGGCAGCCTAAGGCTTCAGCAAATCTAGCTACTCATGTTAAGTAAAGCTAAGCAAACAGCATCCTAAAGCACACATTATAACTCTAAGTGATTCATTCTATTAAAAAGTTCCCTATTTAAGCTATACAACTAGTGTGTCTTGACAGCTGCCTAACAGCATCACTCACAGGGAATGGCAGATACTAGGATGAGGGATGGCCACCTTCCAGGCCTAGCCAGGTCAGAATGAGTTCCCAGTGCCAGACAACAGCATGTCTGTCCAGCAGTCACAAATTCTTCTGTGAAGGCAGACGGTGCTTGTCTTTGATGGCATTCCTCTTCCTCTTCTTATTCAGGAAGCTCTCCAGCTTTCCGCTCTTCTTCAGCTCTGTGTACTTCTCAGCTAGCTCCAATTTCAGTTTCTCAGCTGTGGAGGAGAGACAAGCAAGGTTTTAAACTGAAGCCTGAATCATCTCTACAGTTCAGCCCCTCCTCACCTCTTCTTCCCTGGCCCCAGGCCTGGCTTCTCCCTTTAGTACCAGCACTAGAACAATCCTTCCACAGCTCTGTGAAATATTATGGACAAGCCACTTCCAGTGCTTGGGAGTCCTGTCAGCAGTACTCCCCCTAGGTCTTCCTGCAGCATGTTCACACTGAGTACTTACATTTCTTTAGAAAAAAGGGCTTCTTCCCCTGCTTGGCCAATTCCCTCTGTTTTCTCTTGAAAGACAGCTCCCTCTCCCTCAATTTCTGCTGTTTTTTCCGTGTCTGTTCTTGCTGTGTCTGTACAGAAAGAATGTGTCAGCAAGTGTCTAGGGCAGCCCTCAGGTCACACATGCTCTCTTCTAGTGCACTGCCTCCCAGGAGAGGAGAGGCTGCACTGAACTCACCATGCGGTTCAGAAGCTGCTGGAGTTTCTCCTTCTGCCCCACATCCCGGCATTTTTTTAGCTGCTTCTGAACCATCTGAAGAAGAGAGCAGAAAGCTGGGTGACTGCCTGCCTTCCACCTTCACTGTGACAGGCCTTTGCAGAAGCTGACCCTGCCAAGCAAGTTCTTCTGGCCAAGGACAAGCACATCACCTCCTTCTCCTGCTTCCTGACGCTGTCCAGGAAGCTGTATGTCTTCATAAATATCTCAGGCTTATACTCTCCAGACAAGTCATCAAATCGAGGGTCCCTGTGGACCTGAAGACAGGAAAGGCAAAGGTAAGAGCTGTGGCCAGGATTATCCTGTTAACAGCCTGCTTACCCTCCTCCCATGGATCAGACCTTGCCTTTTTTTTTAACTAGCAATGTTATGCACCCACCATTGGAATCATCTGCAGTTGGCAAGGACTGAATCCAACAATCAAGGTGACAGTGCCGCACAAAGTCATCATGCCCACATCCAGTCTACCAAGCAACAGGCATTTCCACATGCAAGTCTACTACCCAGAAATAGCCAATTCAAAAGAACAGCAGCCTCCTGGAGTGCTGCCTCCAAACACCTGCAACTCCCAGATCAAGAGCTGGTTGAACACGTGTGGCTAAGGTGATGGATGTGGGAATTCAAACCCATCTACATTTTCACAGATCACCTAGGCCAGGTCGTAAAAAAAATTTTAAAAGATATCTCTTTTTGTCTCTCTCTTTTTAACTGTGGAAATTAACATATTAAGATGATCCAGCAATAAGTCAGTTATATTCAGACTAGAAACTAGGTGGACATTTAAACTCCCAATGTGATTAGTACCGAACAATGACCACAGCTTGCAAGAAAGCTGGGGAGGGACTTTTTAGGATGTTGGGTAGTGGTAGGACTAGGGGGAATGGATCAAAACTAGAGGTGGGTAGATTCAGAGTAGACGTTAGGAAGAAGTTCTTCCCCATGAGGGTGGTGAGACACTGGAACAGGTTGCCCAGAGAGGTGGTGGAAGCCCCATCCCTGGAAGTTTTGAAGGTCAGGCTGGCTGGGGCTCTGAGCAACCTGATCTAGTGGGAGGTGTCCCTGCCCATGGCAGGGGGCTTGGAAGTAGATGATCTTTAAGGTCCCTTCCAACCCTGACAATTCTATGATTCTATGAATCAATTGTCATTGCTGACAGCTATTACATCTCCTAGAAACATTTGGGTCTCAAAGTTGTGCATTATGCATCCAGCAGGTTATACAGAGAGCAGATACTCCTGCACCCAATCTTTTTCTCCCCAGAGGCACATGAGCATGACCTATGCTCACCAGACATTGGTCCAAGCCCTATCCTCCAGAAACAGCCTGTATCACCTTCAGCAGCCCCATTACCATGTCTGTGCCCTACTAGGATCTCTAAGGGACATCAGCTCCTGAAGTGGGGAGGAGGAGCACCCACCTTCTTTGTAACAGAGACAACTTGTCGCAGAAAAGGTACAGGCCTCTTGGCAGACATCTCCAATGGCCTGAAAAAGAGAAAAATGTACTTAAGAGGACCAGAGGACAGAATAAGGCCAAGACTAGCATATCAAAAGGTTAGCCAGATCCTTAGGAGAATGTTACTGCCCAGTGCCAAAGAAGCAGACTCTCCCACTCAATCCTTACCATGAAACTACAGAGAGCAAAGAGGTGACTCAGTCAAGAGCCAGGCAAGGCAACTACAACCAAATGATCTATGTATGTGTGGTTAAAACAATCCTACACAAAACTTGATACAGCCCTACTGTATCAAGTGAAAACGCACCACCCACACCAGTAAATGCACCATCCTCAATTATTCCTCTCCCTTTCCATGTTTTAATTCACCATTCAGCAGCCCTCTTCTATTCCTGGCCCACAAACTCATTCAGTCTTGACTAATTCTTACACTGCAAGCTGAGCCTGAAGTTGGGAATTTCTACACTGACCTGGTAGTTAAAAAGACAGGCCAAGTCTACTGTGGTCAGGCTCAGCAAGAAAGCATGCCACAACACAAGTAACAAAAAGATCAGCTTCCAAAAATACAGGTCATACAGCTTATGGTACATATCCCAAAAGAGACTTCTCAGTGAGTCAGGGCCATGAGAACCATGGTGACAATCAAGTGAACAAGTTCTAGCAACACAGGCCTTTAGAGCTGGATGCCTTAGGTTTGAGTACAAGGTGGGAGAATGGGGTATTACTCTCCCCACATTACTTGGACGCTGTGTCCTGTAATTGTCAGTACCTCAGGTAAGTTCATAGAAACATGAAAAAACCTGTGAACCACTCACAACGTGGGCATTATACCCACATTCAACAATGCAATAACAGCAGGGCGGGAACATAATCCCACAGGCATAAGGAAGTTTTCCAAAACCCACTTAGGACAGCGTTCAGTGTATTTTGATGTCTGATGTGGCTACATCCCGCTACAAAGCCCTTGAGCCAGCTTTATACAGCATTGCTGAAGCCAGCTCAGTTCCAGGGTATTTCCCTAAAGTCCTTTTTTTAAGGAAGCCCACTTCCATAACAAGAACATGAGAGAAAAAGCATGGGGGATTTACAGTGATGCATCACTTAAAGGATTAGGGGAATTAAATAAAAATGGAAAACTGCAAATTGGCGTGGCAGAAATAGACACACTGTGTGAAGATGTTGCACTATACAAAATCCCCTGGGCAAAAAGTAAAGCAGAAACATTCTAATCAACTGTTGGTAGCAGAAGAAACATGGATTCAGAAATAGGGAATGCCAGTGTAACAGGGGAAACCTGTTCAAATCACTTAGATACAACTCTGAGGACTGAAAACCAGCTAACTACTGCAAATAAAGGATAGCGGTGTAATAGTTGTTACCAGTGGAAGACTGTAAAAAGATGTGATAGTTTTTGTTATGTGGAATACATTTTATAGTCACCACACCAATAGCACCTAGAGAGCATGCAAATAGAAGATTTAAATATCACTGAGGGGAAAAAGTCTGTGACAGTAAGTGCTATAGAGGGGAAAAAGGTGAGAAAATCAACACAGGCAAGCCACAGATGAGAGAACAGCAGGATGAACGAAAATTCCAGAACAAATGGCTGTCACTGCAGCTCCATCCAGCGGGAGCCAGGCAGAAGATGCTGCTAAACTGGAAAAGGTTTAGAAAACAGCAGGGTAACTATTTCAGGACAAGCAAAGCACAATTATACAGCTCAAGAGAGCAGCATACCATACTGTGGGCTCAAAGTGCCTTAATACAGAGGGTGTAAAGGAACTGAATGTCCATTTAACTATCAAGTAACAGGTGGCAGCTGGGGATTGGAAAAGAATAGGATATTAAGAGCTCTGAAACAGCAACAGACCATTCCTGATTGAAACACTACAGTGAAAGGCATTATTGTGTAGCACATTAAAGGAGCCAGCTCCAAGGCAATGGCAACACTGTGAGGAGTTCCCAGAATAATTTCTGGGGTGCAGAGAGCACACATGCACATTTTTGTGATCACAAAAGAACCACTCTACCCCTTTTTGCTTTGTTGCTGCTTCACTGTAGCTTTGGTAGGCTTTGCAGTTTTCTTCCCAATGGTCACCTGCTTGCACACTCTTGTTCTCACATCACTCTGCGCTTGCAGTAGTTCCTCAAAAGACATGGGAGATTGATCTGGAAGACAGTACAGAACACAACTGAATGGAACAGCTTCTCAAGGCACATCCCACCCCCAAATTCCATCAAAATGGAGGCCTCAGAGCCTGAGACAATAACATGAGCACAGTGGTGCCATTCCTGTACAACTGCATGGCAGAAAGAAGCCACCGCATCTCTCGGCCTTTGATTTCTCTCTCAATCACTGCAGTCTTCAGCACTAGAACAGTCTCATCCTCTCCCCAACACCTCTTTGCCTCTCCACTCAGCATGCACACACAAGACCAGTTCAAAGTTTCTACCTGGTACAAAGAGTGGTACGAGCTCTGTGCTGGGCTGTATTTTGGCCACATTGCAAATTGAGAGGTCACTTCTCAGTTCTGACTCTTTCACTTCAACAGGTTGTTCTTGTCCCATCGTAACATCTCTCACACCATGAAACTAGCCAGAAGGTGCAGGTTTTCCTGCCACCATGTGGCCTGTTCAGACTCAGTCTCTCCCCACAATGCATCCGCCACATGGCTCAGTCTATAATGAAGCAACTCCTCAGCACCCCAGAGGCCTGCAAACTACTGACATCCACTCAACTTTCACCATCTCATGACCAATAGGAATGCTTATAGCTTGATTCACTGGGGGAAGAACAAACCCCCACCAGAGCAAAAAGCAGTTTTCATATTCTAGCCCTGCCATGAGTTCCACACAGTGTTACTTGCACCTTGTGTTTCATAAAATACTCCTTTTCTCCTCTGACTGCTGACTAGAAGACCAACACAACACAAACAATACAAGAAACAGCAAAACCAATTCTACCCAAAGTGCTGATAAACACACAAAATACTCTTCTGGAATTTTCTGTTGCTATGTTTCTTTAATATCCTTCAGTGACAGGAATCTTTAACACTTCTTAAAACCACAACGTAAAAATATTATCAACAATTCTTTCTGGATTTACACCTCTGGGTAACCATTTCTTAAGGCAGCACTTGAACATGTTCATCCTGTTCTCTTGATGATAGTAGGGCAAGAAGGAACAGGAAGGTTTCCCTTAGCCCCCTTCTGAAGGAGAAAATCTTGGCAAACACCACTTGGGTGGCATTTGCCCACTCAACATCTCTGAGCAGTGACAGGCACACCATCTTTTAAGCCTTTGTAATACTTTGCATTTAGCACAAAACACCCCAACTGTGGCCTAGCAAAAACAATCACATCCTGCCTATATGCTGGTTTGACCCTGGCTGGATGCCAGGTGCCCACCAAAGCTGCTCCATCATGCCCCTCCTCAGCCAGACAGGGGAAAAGAAATACAGCAAAAGGTTCATTGGTTGAGATAAAGACAGGAAGAGATCATTCACCTACTACCAGCACAAGCAAAATAGACTCGACTTGGAGAAAATTAATTTAATTTATTACCAATCAAATCAGAGTAGGGTAATGAGAAATAAAAAGAAAGGAAAAACTGTGAATACAGCACTATTTAATTACACTGCTTTCCCAAAACAGCATTCCCACCTATCTTACTGTAGTTTGCTATCCTCTCTTGCTTGAGCTCATGCAAACACCCATACCCCCAATCTTCTTAGGGATGACAGCACTGTTGCCCTTTCTGATCTCCCTCAGGTTCTCCAGTTTTCCACATGTCACTCTTGTACAACCACTTACTGCCTGCCTGCTCAGAACATGAAATCACCTTCAGACCAAATAACTGCCCACACTCAGGTAAGAGCTGAGCACCAAACAGCTCAGCAATTTAAAGTAAAGGCACTGTTGGTGTTCATAGGGATTTAAGAAAACTAACAAATTCTAGGACTTTGACAAGAGCATCTACCACCATGCTATTTGAGGAGACTCCTCTTGCAAGATAACTAGTAACTTCTCACATAGGACATCACTGTGCTATGCCACGTATTTAACGGTGGTGTCTGTTCCCTCACAGTTCTCTTCAAAGGCCTGTTCCAGTTTGAGGCCCGCAGCCTAGGAAAGCCAAAGGGAGGAAAGCTGGGGAGTGAGACAGAGCTGCAGATAAAACTGAAGCTCGATGCATCTCTGACAAACTTTTATGTATTC
>VYZX01015473.1:0-10027 GCA_013401335.1 Brachypteracias leptosomus
GCCAGTGCCTGCTCCACAGTCTCCGTAGTGATGGTGGTGTAATTGCCATCAGGGGGAGGTTGGGTTCGATACTCATTTTGTATATGTTTGTATATATTCCCTTTTATTATTACCACCTTCATTAAAGCTGTTTTAGTTTTATGATCTGGAAGCCTCTCTCTCATTCCCTTCCTCTCCCATTTGAGAGGGGAGGGGACCATAAATCTCTCTCCCTTATCCTTTTTCCTCATCCTCTAATTGGGGGGTGGGGGGGAGAAGAGGGGTTAACAGAAAGCATCTGTTGTAGGTGGATTGGAGCTAAACCTCGACAGAGTAGGAAGAAACATCAATGGGTAAGCGGATGCTTATCATAAGGATAAATGTGAAAGACGGACTTAGAGTGGAAAAAAATTGTACCTGGTTTCAGTTAACTTCTCTGAAAGTAATTCTTATGTCTTTATCCTGTTCCCTCTGCAAACACATGCAAGCAGATGATCAGAAATGACAGGGCAGTGGAAGGAGAGAGTATGAGCCTGTTAGCCAATTGCTTAGGAGTGAGAGAGACATTTTTCTGCCATCTTAATTTATTCATTGGTAAAATCATCCAGGGAGGAAAAATTCTGCACAAAATTGCTGATGTGAAACCATGAGTATTAGAATACATTCTAGCTATGTTGTCTGTCTGAGCTGGAATACAAGCACTTAAAATAGACTTCAGGTTTCAAGGGAGGGAGACTTCCAACAGAGCAGTCAAACCAGGTTGTCAGTGGCAGAGAAAATGAGGGTATCTAAAAACATTGTACTGGAGAAAGAAAGAAAGAAAAAAAAGGTCCCTTCTAGTGTTTTAAAGACACAAAAGTTAGGATTGGCATTTATAGCAAGAGTGGACCACAGCTCCCTTCCCATACATGCTGCAGTTACTTGGTTTGCACTAGGCCTGAGAAGCATCTCTCTCTTAATTAATGTTGTTGAAATTCTTTGGTTTGCTAAAAATTGCTGCTCTTCTCCCTCAAAATAGTCAGCATTCAGATTCACAGATAATATCCTTTCATACATAATTCTGTTTGTTCAATGTATATGTACACCTTATTCCCAACTCCAAGTACATCAATATCTAACAGTTTCCTCATGAGCTATGAGTGTCCTATACAACTTTAAAACTACAGTTACACTTCACCACTGAGGCCAATGAAATCACTGTTCACAATCTGGGAAATGCTCTGAAGTTTGATAACCTGTACAGTTATGGGGTACAGTTATACACTGTTCTTGTGGAAGCAGCTGTCAAAATCAATGTTGAAAGACCTTGCTAATTATCAGTACTAGTTTAAATTAAAAGCTCCAGTCATAAAATACAGACCTTCAGCTACAAAGCAGGCTTTCAGTAAAAACTGATATTCAGCATTCTAAAACGATCCTTTATGAAAGAAGATTGTTAATTTGCAAACTGTAATTAAAACACAAACTGTTTGAAAGATGTGCTTTTGTCTCAGTGACCTTATCACTTAATGGCTGAGAGAGTTGGGGTTGTTCAGCTTAGAGAAGAGGAGGCTCTGGAGAGACTTTATTGCAGCTTTCTAGTACCTGAAGGGGGCCTACAAGAAAGCTGGGAAGGGATTGTTTAAAAGGACATGCAGTGATAGGACGAGGGGCAGTGGTTTTAAACTAGAGAAGGGTAGATTTAGTTTAGCCATTGGGAAGAAGTTCTTTACTATGAGGGTCATGTAACACTGGAACAGGTTGTCCAGAGAGGTGGTGTAGGTCCCATCCGTGGAGGTGTTCAGGGCCGGGTTTGATGGGGCTCTGGGCAACCTGATCTAGTTAGAGATGTCCCTGCTGACTGCAGGGGGGTTGGACTAGATGACTTTGGAAAGTCCCTTCCAACACAATACATTCTATGATTCTATGACATTATTCTTGCCTTACTGACAGAACCAAAACTCCAAAGCATATGTGTTTTGCAGCAGGAGATGCTGGCTTGTTATCATCCCAGTAAGAAAGGCATTCAGACTGTGTAAAGTCTCATTTAAAATGATACTTATTGGAGCTAATGCTCTAAACCAAATGGATTTTATAGCTGATTTTATGTCCCTTCAGATGCTGGGAACCCCAAGTTGTGCAGCATCAAACAGGTGTTATGATTAGGGCACAAGTTATGGAGATCCCATGAATGCAAGGGTTACCTCATTTTGGTCATCTGAGCTCTTACAGGATTTCCTTAGAAGAAAACAACTCCATTCATCACTTCTACTGTCAGACAAAAAAAGATGTTCACATGAGAACTTACTGCTGCACTTCCAGAGAAAGGCAAGGACACGAAAGTGGTGTCAACACCAGTACCAAGCAGGGGCTGTCTGCAGGCTCCTCTTCTTTAATCAACCTACTACATTTATGTTGTGGCCAAGGGATATCTCTGAAGGCCACACTGTACAAGCAGCACAGAGCCAGCGCAGCACAGGCCAGGGCTTGCTCAGGTTAACTGATACGTGGAACACCTGCTCCCCTTCAGGGTCAGGATTGCTACCATATGCTCTGGTACTGAATATATATTTTAATCACAACCCTAGTCCTCAGTCCTCAGACACTATCAGTCCTCAGCGTATCAGCATCACCTCTCCAGCCTGCAAGGCACTACAGGGTGCAGGAACTGGGGTGGAAACTGCTTGTTCTCCCACTGTGGAACCAAACCATTAACACACTGGTGGTGAGGACAAGAAAAATGTTCCCTGTGAAGACAGCAGATCTGTAAGATTTAAATATGAACTGCTAAAGGAAAAGTCAGACTTAGACACCAAAATGCAGAAAAGTTTGTAATATAGAAATAGGACTGTAAAGCTTTAACAAAGAACGTAATAAATAGGAGGCTGGAGGGTGGCACACAAGGGAACGCAGAAAGCAAGCTCAGCCTGTCTGCTGCACCACTTAGCAGAGATTTCACAATTATTTCCCTAATTTATCATTTAAGCAAATAAGGTGAAATACTTCATACTCCGATGCCGGCAATATTTGTATTTCATGTATGAATAGCCACCCGGTTGTTGAAGGCCCACATCTAGTTTTTTTCTGAAACAGCTGTGGCATCTGTTCCCGTTGCTGTAGTTTCAAAGTACTCATGACAAACTATGAATCACAGAAAATCCTATGAAGCCTCACCTGAAGGAATGCTCCTTTGTTGGATTTTGCTTGTTGACTTTCAAGTATTTTTTAACCTTAGCACAGGCAGTTACATGATTTATTCTAAGGACAGGCATACTACAATTGTACTTTCTGTTTATTCAAGGGGTATTAGGTCTTCAAGAATAAACCACGCTGATGACCTTTGAAGAAAAATGGTGGTTTCAGAAATGATAGTAAGTGTAAAGAATTTTTAGCAAGGCCTTATTTATGAAAAAAGCATACTTAAAGTTATTCATACAATGAAATAATACTTCTGTCACATGAAAGGCATCTTGAAATAATATTTTTGGCAGATGCAAACGTGGTGACATTTCATGTGGTAAAAACTTGAACGCAACCTTAGGGAATCAGCTTCATTTAGGAGCAGTAGTGTATTTTATTAACTGGAAATGATGCTGGTTTAAAAGTAAAGTTAACAGTACTGGTTCATCTCTGCAGGAACACGTACAGTATTGCTCCAGACTGAGTGGCAAAAGAGAAGGTGTCAGATACCTCCCAAGCATTCATGCATTCAGTACTGGCAAGCCAACCCCTAGATCAGTATGAGCAAACTCTCAGCCTTGTCTGAAGTATTTTTGTTTGGTATTTTATTGTTGCAAATCTTACAGACATTAGCGCTCTGTTAAATAAAGGAATGTAGCACAGTAAATACATCACAACAAAACAGTTGGCCACAACTCCCCGCCTTACCCTGCCCCATCCAAAAGAAAAAGCCCACTCCTCTCCCCGATACTCCCCCCCCCCAAATCAAACCACTGCAGCTTCAGTACAGAGGTCAGAGACCTGTGGCAAAAAAACATCAGAGGAATTACATTCAGTAGATGTGCAGTATCAACATTCCAGGCTCACATATATTTATATATATATTTATATTTATATATAGAGATCATGAAATGTTTACAAAGAACAATATTGTTACAAATACAATACTATACTTTTCCCAACGCTTTACAATAATTTCTATCCACCCTCTTTACAGAACAATAGTAGAACTTCATAGTCTAGGTACTGTGCCAAATATATACAAGAGATCTCAAGCACATCGCTGTCTTCATAAATACATTTCATTTCAAAAACAAGGAAAGCAAGCAAACCTGGAAATCTCAACTGACTCTCAAATTCAAACAAGATTCAAAACAAATGTGTGAAACTTGCCAATTAAAAAAAATTATAAGGGATGTTTCATCCTTAATGTAAACACTGAAGAGTTAATTAGACTGTATGAAGCAGCAAGGATGAAAAAGAATTCAGATCTGTCACTGAAAAAGGAATGTAAACCAGCAGTGTTCCTTTGAATCTGTTAAAAATCACATATGTAACGTAACAAACTGCTGCAACAATCTAGACACCCGCCAGCTTCCACTTTCAAGCTCCTTCTTCTTGAAATTCCCTTTACAAAGTAAAATGGGATTGCTTACTAGACTGTTATCAGAGGTGTGCACACACTATGGACCTCCCAGTTGAGAAATCTTATGCACACACTGTAATTGGAACAACTGAGATATTTTTGCTATGCTGATCCTGTAGGCATTCACTTGCTTAATGTTAAGTACCTATTGAATATGAACTGTTCAAACACTCAAGTGCCACTAGCTTCACATAATCCTGGCTGCAAGATTTTAAAAGAAACAGTTGTTTCATCTCTAATTTGTGTGTTCAGGTCTTCATCATTTCCCAGTGAAGTGAGTTAAAGACCCCACCACATCAGCCAGACAAGAACTACAGAAACAAGCGAAGCTGAGGGTGTCGACATGGCAGGAACCAGAAGCGTAGTAACTGTGTCTTCAAGGGTTCATGAAGTTTCTCCAGGCAACTTATGGAAAGGCTGCACTGTATATAATCTTCTAAATTGTACATGGTTATATATCATATTTACATATATTACTATATATATATGGAAAGTTCTGGAAAAAAGTTCAAATGATCACAAACCAAATGCCTACAGTTAAACAATATACTCACAAGGCATTCACTATCTAGTTGCATCAGCCAGGTAGCAGAGGTAAGTACTAACCTGGAATACTAACACCACTTTCTTGTGCAATCTGCTATTCTGGAGATTTGGATTAAATTATATAACAACAAGAACTGCAATAAAATCAAGTCATTATACATTAATCTCAACACTAAAACATATTCACTTACTACAATAGTTTATGCACCACTTCATTACCTCCCTTAAATATTTAGTGCCCACTGAAGTACAGAGTTTATTCTCTACCTCTACCATGGATATCCATGGTTTCTGAAAGCCAAAAAAGGGCCTCTGGCAAGAGTGCCCAGTGGCCCTTAGCCGTGTTTGCACCATGTGTGCACACGCACGTACCCCACACATCCACCTCCATGAGTCCCTGCAGCCACGTTTAGGCATTGCTGCTGGGCAGCAGACAAGGCTGACACGGCACAGTCCAGCCCACAGCAGCTGAGGAACAAGTGACTGTGATGCTGCATGTGGCCTACTCTTGTTCTCATCTCACTAAGCCTTTCTGTCATAACATAGCACAAACTGTTTCTTTAAAAGAAATCAACATATTAGCCTGGACTAAATGCATGGTTCAATTACAGCATAAAACCCCAGTATACAGTCCTGGTAAAAAGTAATTACAGAGAATGGAGAATTTTCCTCTTACTAGGAAGGAAAGACACAGCTTTTTTTTTTTTTTTGCTTTTTTTTAACTTCCCCATCTTAAAAAACTCCATTAGCCCCTTTATCCCCTTTTTTTATCTTAAGCATGCAAGTTAGAGGCCAATGAAATTTCATACATCCCCACAGTTTATAATTTTCATACAAGTGCATATAATACACACATATCTAAGTGCCATACACATGGAAGAAATCACAAGTTAAATTATATAATAAAATAAATAAGTTTATTCCCACCTCACCCCTTCCACTGTTATCTATATCGTTAACTAAAGAAAGTCAATAAAATTAGACAGGTCTTTGGACAAAAATACGTGTTAAAACTGGCTCAGAGAACAAAATTACTTAGAATAGTCTGCAGATCTCTTATATCCAAACTTCATAAATAGCAAGCACAATTTTAAAAATGTCTATATACACCACCACACAAGGCTGTGTGCACCAAATTCGGAATTAAGAGCCTAGAAAAAGTGTAGCTATTCAGGAAATCCCCTCACTATTTCTCTTGTAGATATTTAAGGATCCTCCCCCCCTCCTTTAACCTCTAAAATAGGCAAGAGACTATAAAAGACATGCTGCATTTAAAAACAAAGTAGAAGAAAACAAAAAGTAAGAAACCTAGGGACAGAGAGGGGGAGGCGGCTGTAAAAAAATGTCTCCCAAATTACTTAGTGCAAGTAATGCAAGTGTAACATGTTTCTGCAACTCACAGAGTACCTTTTGGGGTCCTACTGTCATGAAGAGCTGTTTACAGAGAGAAACAAAAAGGTGTGTATTTGGACAGTCCTTTTTACAACAGCAGCATTTACCTAGTCTCCATAAGCAGGTAATTCTTCCTGAGGGCAAATCTATCCTTTTGGTATTCTACTTTCCCTACAGATGTAAGCCTTTAATACTAGGCTCAGTGCCTGTGGGAAAATAGGTCAAGAAAAGTCACATGCAGGATATCCAAGAGAACTCCCTTGAACCTATACTTTTATCTATTTGGTAAAGGCATCTTTCATTCAGCAACATTTAATTTACTCAATTTTTCAAATTATAGCCACAAAAATAAAACTGATTACGTAGCATGAAGCAGAGTCAATCTTCTTGGTGAATCCTGCTTTAAACAATGCTGCTGTTATTCTCCTGTTTTGCACATGGGACTGCATGAAGTTTCACTTGTAAAAAGATGCAATCAAAATAGTTCCATAGGTATGTCTTGCCCCTTTGCAAAATACAGGAAAATGATGTGGAGAAGAAGAAAAAAGGAGGGAGGAGAGAGAGATGGTGTGTTTGTGTCTGTGAAGGAGGGAGAGAGAGAGAGAGAAAGAAACATCCCTGCAGACACAGAAATGCAGCACTAGAGACAAGCACTAATGAGGAAAAACATCCTCCATGCACATTGTGATGGTGAGGTGTCGGCTTCAGATGTAAACTGGTTGCTCTTGAGCAGTCAACAGTCTGTACATGGCAGCTGGCATAGTCTTCATATGAATCTAGAGGAAATATGGCAAGTTAATCAATGTTCCCAATACGCATGCCACAACACAGCATCAGTGAAGGAACTAGCTATGGCCATACAGGACAAAAGGGAAAGGTAGAACCTGAGAATTTTCATACACTTATCAAAGTATTGCAGGTGGTGATTTTATGAAATAGTACATTTAGTATCAATGAGCCATCTAAAGTTGTGGACACTTCATATTTTCAGATTAGGGTTCTTCTAAAACATAGGAGAATTATAGGTAGGTAATAAGAGAAATGGTGTGCTGGCTTGCTCTTACTTCCATGTTTTGATTTGAGTAACAACAGGCTAACAGAGGTAGAATCCCAGAATTATAGAACAGTTTGAATTGAAAGGGATCTTCAAAGATTATCCAGTCCAAACTGTCCTGCTGTGGGCAGAGACACCTTTCACTAGATCAGGTTGCTCAGAGCCCTATCCAACCTGACTTTGAACACTTCCGGGGATGGGACATCCACAACTTCCCTGGGCAACCTGTTTCAGCATCTTATCCCCCTCATCATAAAAAATTCCTTCCTTATGTCCTGACAGGCTCTGGTGAAAAGTTTCTCTCCATTCTTCTTAGAAGCCCCCTATATATATATTGAAAGGCTGCAGTAAGGTCTCCCCAGAGCCTTTCCTTCTCCAGGCTGAACACCACCAACTCTCTCAGCCTTTCTTCATTGGAGAGGTGTTCCATCACTCTGATTCTTTTTGTGGCCCTCCTCTGGACCCACTCTAACAGGTCCATGTCTTTCTTGTGCTGAGGAGCCTAGACCTGGACACAGTACTCCAAGTGGAGTCTCATGAGAGCAGAGTAGAGGAGAATCACCTCCTTCCACCTGCTGCCATGCATCTTTTGATGCAGACCAGGATATGGTTGGCCTTCTCAGCCACAAGCATGCATTGCTAGATCATATCTGATTTTTCATCCACCAGTATCCCCAAATCCTTCTCTGCAGGCCTGCTCTTAAACCCTTCATTCCCCAGCCTGTATTGATGTTGGCAATTAGCCCAACCCAGATGCAGGATGTTGCACTTTGCCCTGTTGAACTTCACAAGGATCACATGGGCCCACCCCTCAAACCTGTCATCTCTAATGGCATCCCTTTCCTTGAGGCTATCAACTGCACCACTGAGCTTGGTGTCATCTGCAAACTTGCTGAAGCTGCAGTCAATTCCACTGTCTATGTAATTGATGAAGATATCATAAAGCATAGGTCCTAGTATGGTCCCTTGAGGGATACCACTTGTTGCTGTTTTCCACTGATTCTTACTGGCAGCAGTGATGTGTTACGTTATATTGCCTAGACATGTTGCCTGCTCTTACCTCACCAACAGCATTTGAGAGAATGTGAACAATTTTCTCATGGGGTGTTGCTACAACACTCTGTCCATTGATTTCAATGATCCGGTGGCCGACACGCACACCTCCTCGCTCTGCTATACCTCCTCTCATAAGGCTACAGATCTGGAAGGGAAAGGGCAAATTTATCAGGTCTGGGTAAGGAACAGAGGCTTTAGATTAACCATTTTTACCTGTAAGAGGTAGATCAGCATTTAAACACAGAGGCTTACAACAAATTCTAAAATGTGACTGATCACTAACTTAAAGTAAAATTTGTTAGTGGCAAATTAACTGATGGATATTCTCTTCCAAGAGCAGAACAAACTGTTAGAAAAGGCTGTATTAACATCATATGTGCTGTGGTTTGGAAATTTAAAAGCATATGAAGGAGCACAGTTTAACAATGTTTGGGATGCAGATGCCTTACAACAAAATAGGATCAAGAACAGTTTTTTTCTTTTGAGATCATGCAACATTAATCATGCAGGTTGAAAGCAGCTTCTACTATACATTTTTGTTTTTCTAACCTAAAACTGCTTTTCTGTTCCTCTGGCTCACTCTAAAGTTGTGGAGTAGAGTCAAAGACAAAAAATAACTGGTTAACTCAGCTTTTCTATCTTGGACTTAACACGTGTGCAAATTCCTGCTTGCTGTGAGGGAGAAAATGGCAGCTTCCCTCTTCTCACACTGAAACTTGCCCACAAATGGTTAAGTTTCATATATATTAAAGCTTAAGGAGAGTATGGAAGCTACTTACAATCCCATTCTGCACACTGAAGCCCAACTGATATCTGAGGTCTGGTCTCCTGATCAGGACTGTGGTTACTGGAGGACATCTGACAATGTTCAGTTTAACCCGGGCTTGATTTTTCAAACCCTGAGAAAAGAAATCACCATGAAAAATGCTGGCAAAGACAAAGACAGAGTGAGACATTTAGCATAAGCACTGTTGGGGGAAAAAAGAAGTGTTAAAATATTGACATGGGAACAGCTCTAAACAAACAGTTCTTTGTTGCATTATAACAGAATCTGATCACTGAAAGCCAGACACAAGCAGCAGAATATTCAGTAAAATGACAGATAAAATACCTTTTTTTTTTCTTGTCAAGAAGCAGACACAGATGTATTAAGAAAACCAGCTTTCTGTTGTCAATTTCTACATTTGATAACACAAATAATGTATAAAAAGAATATTAAACAGATCTATGCACAAAAAAAGCCAATGACTGTGGGTGGCAAATAAAATTTTAAATAAGTAGCTAAGATAGATACAAATACATGGCTTCTCTAATGCAATATATTAAATTCTGTCAAGCAAACAGCACGTCCTGCTCATATCATGCTTGTATAAGCAGTGCTCCTAATTTCTGTTCCTCCTTGTAGTGGGTCTGTC
>VYZX01015481.1:7055-17109 GCA_013401335.1 Brachypteracias leptosomus
AGGTGAAATAGAAGATCCTTCATAATTAGTCAATATGCTTTTTGACTGTAAGTTGTTTTACAGAGCAGAAAGGCTAAAGCAGAGGAGCGTCATAAGAAAATAAATCAAGTAATAGAAATACATATGAAAATAAAAAAGAAAACTTTTTTTTCCACCCCCACTTCAGTTGATGTCTTTATTAATTGCTTTTTCTGCTGCAATGGTACTGGTATTTGCAGTGTTATGCTAATTTTTCAATGCACAAAATACAACAATTTTTTTTACCCTCTTAAAATTTGATCTTCTATATTCTATTATTACTAAGTCTGAATTTTTACTAGCATTTTTATTAGTTAGACAAATCAAAACAACAACAAAAGTAATGCTAGTTAATACACAGCTATTTAATTAATGTCAGTAAGCTTACATTTAAAAACTGTAGAAAAAATTATCCATAGAAAGATTTGGCAAGTGACATTGTATGATTAAAAAGATCAGCAACTATAAAGCTGTGTTAATCAATAGTTTATCACAACCAGTCCACCAGTCAACATGCATGAGTATAGACCTAGTTTTTAATACAGTAAGTGAAATTCAGTGAGAGGTGTTTTTTTTTAAAAAAGTGCTCAAAGAAGTTTAATAAATAGTGGTAATTTCTATAGTACTTGTCATATGTAGAGGCAGAAATCTAGAATTTCTGCCGGATTGTGATTTTCATCAGCATGGCTGAAATGTTTTACAGAAATATTAGTATTTTTAATAATCAGTTTGTATAGCATAAGACCAATTAATTTTTCTATTGTTTTTCCTTCTGCATAAAAATTCACAGAAAAAACTGGAGAACTATATTGTTGGTAACTTAAAAAAAGTACACATGGTGATTAGCGTACTACTACCACAAGGAGACATATTCAAACCAATTAAATTGCTCTGGACATAAATAACTTCTCATTGTGAACAGCAATAGGAGAAACAGCCCCAAATCATCTTCATTATAACTGTCCTTACACATGAAATAATTTCAATGGTATGTGATACTGTAGATGGTAGATGGGATTTTAAATGATCCATACAGTTGTGTTAGCAAATATTTTAAAATGCCTTGGAAATTTATCAAGCACTCCAGAAGACACATACCACAGACACACTAACCAGCCAGATATTAAAAGTCTAGAACATACAGTGGCCATAACCAGTCAGATAAAAGCTCATCTTGCCCAGTGCCTTTCTGATAGTAGCCAATAGAAGCCCTTAGGGAAGAAGGGAAAGCATCAGCTTCCCTGCTCCTTGCTGTACTGTTCTAGCTCAGCAATTTGGGTATCGGAGATTCTGGAGACAAAAGCTGTTTTCTTATGTCAGTCAGATCATGTTGGATTCATCTTCCATGAAATTACCTCCTTGATTTTTGAACTAACATAGGCTCTTGCCCTCCAAAATACCCTATGGTAACATCTTTATTTAGGTTGAAGAACCACCTCTTTTCTGCTTGTTTTAAACCTATTACTTGTGACCCACTTAAGACCATCCCTAATTCTTAGCTTATGAGAGCCAATGATCAACCATTCCTAATGGACTTTCTTTGTGACATCGCAGATTCTACAAACCCTCCATCATATTTTTCCCTTCTTCCATGTTTAAGATACAAAGACTGAGTTACATTCGATTACATATGGATATATATAAAAGGTATTTATATCTGAGCAAGTCATCATATGGTCCCTTTATATTCAATAGCTAATCAAAATCAGGAGTTGAACATAATATAATGTTATGTTCTATAACCTATAATTAATTCTATAATTCTATTATCCTATAATTACTATAGGATGGCATGAATCACATTTTGAATTGCAACAACTGAAATGAGCATATTTTCATTGCCTAGGCAACTAGCTTACATGCAGACAGCGACCCGGCAGATGTGACAAGAGACAAACCCCACTTACACTCCATCTATTCTGTATTGTATACCTTTTATCTAATCTCCTATCATTTTTTTTAGATTACAGATTACATCTCGTTCTGGTGATTTGGTGCTCTTAATCATGACAATTTGTTCTATCTATTTTTACTTTAAATAGCTTGCTTTCTTTAGCTACCCCACCTTTCTAGGTCTTGTAAGATTCCATTTTGATGGTATGATGTTTTCAGTTTTCAGGGTAGTGTCTCCACGTGGTCTTCACATACTTTGCCCTTTTGTTTCCTTTTCAGCAGGTTTCCTCATCTGTGCATAGCGACCTTTCTGAAAACTGAACATTCATGTGCTGGATTTTGAGGGTTATTTTGTGTCCCTGCAGGGATGCTGACCTTTAGTTCATAATGTTCCCTATTATGATAGCAATATTTTCAACTTGCAATGTTCAGTACCAAGCCAAATCTCTTCCTTACTGGTTATCCTTTTGGTGTTTCCTAACACTACATGTTTCCCAAAAGGATTTTAGGCTAGTGTCTGTAATAGCAAGTTGGCTTCTTACGTATTTTAGAATATGCAGGTTAAGCCCTCACCCAACCCTGATTATTTGCATGTCCTCTTCTGCATATTTTCCATTAAATTTTCTTGTGCTTTGGGTATCCTGTTCCAAGGTAGTAAAAGCCACAACATTGCCCTCACCTCTTTCCAGAATACCAGCTCTATTAATGAAAATTTGATGATCTCTTTAAACATGATTAGGGTTTTAAGATGTCCTTTCTTCCACATTTCACATGATATACTGGTGGTTTTTTCCCTTCCTTAGTGATCCGTAACACATAGAAGAGCAATAACTTCCTCTTTGGAAGGTTGCACAATGCTAAAAAGACAGAGAGAAAATAAAGTCTAGGTCTTTATATTTAAAGATTCAGCAAAGGGAGATGGCTTTTGTCAATGCCATAAAAGGGTTGTTGGGGTTTTTTAGGATCCACAAATCAGTTTCATGAAATCTGAAAAGAAATTCATGAATCATTTCAGAGAAAGAATAAATAAATAGTAAATAAGCTTATTTCAATAACAGTAGAGATATCATATATGTTGCTAGATTCAGGGAGTTTCCATTGCAAAATTCATAACTGAAAATTCAGGAAGGAACATTGACTCTACTATGCACATTTTTCATTTCTTAACCCTACTCTCCTTTAGCCACATGTGCAACATCTCACTCACAAGTTAAACAAAGAATTCAGGAACCCAGCCAAAATTAAATCAGGGGCCTGTAAGCTGTAGTCCACTGGAGTTAATGGAATTATGTGACTAAATTCCACTATGCCACTTAGAAAACACACCCTGAAGAGGAAGTGCATTCTCATTTGTTCCTCATTTATTGTTTGCTACTGTAAAATGTCAGCGGGTCATTAAAATTGCTTTTTACTTTTACTGTGTTTATTCCTGTTGATCCCAACACCTACATATATATACATACATATATGCCTAAATGTAGCCCTGAACAGACAACCTCAGTGCCTCTTTCAGAACAAATAGCAATTATGCAGCTGCATTGAGGGCAAGAAATCCTTGATGTTTGGCATTCACCACACTGATAAAAGGAAAATGACAGCATGCACCTACAAAGTTGTATATTCTTATATACACCTCAGTAGTACTGAGTCTTAGTTTGCCTGTATTTGTCTTAAATAAAGAGATACCATATAACAAATACTTATTTGCAATTGTTACTCAGTTGTTCAATCCCAAAGTTAAAACAAGCAACCGAGCTTCTCAGTTATGATTTAAAATACAGTCACTATTCCTATTGGTTCCTTCTTATCTGAAATATTTCTGCAGTGAAAAATAACTTCAGAGCAGATTAATTTTTTTGTGTTACTTTTATTCTTCATGTAGCCTTAACACCAGGACTTATGTTTATGAGCTTAGAAAAATCTCTGAGACCATGTATAAACAGTTATACTACAACTACAGTGTAATACTGCTTTCCAACTACATTGTTCTCATCCTGAACACATTAGTTTCCCATGCTCATGGAAGGATGGATCATGAATCTCAGCAGCACATATACATTAATATCTTTCACTTGGAAAGAGAAATTAAAGGAGATAAAGTTCCTTTCACCAATGCACCAAATACTTTAAATGTTCAACAGTAGCTTGTGGAAATGAGTCTTTATCTTTTTGTTACAGATGAAACAGGAAAAAATGCCTGTGTAAGATGTTAAATGCAATTTGGTTTTATCTCTACTTTTTCTTCTCAGATTTTATGGACTGGCAATTATAGCCACACCAGGCTTTCATTTGAACACTATATAGGTTTGTTTTGAGCGCAACATGGGAAATCAAAATTGATCCCGAAGCTAGTTTCTCCCAGAGATGGTAAGTGCAAGACTTTGGTAGATAGTATTCTCTTTCACTAAAGTTAGTGTTTTTACAAGCCTCAACCAAAGGATTTTTTTTTAAAAAATCATATTATTCTTTTAAAAAAAGAAGAAGAATTAAAAAAAACCAGACAAAATCCCCCCACCAAATAAAAAGAGCAATAATTTCAAAAAGTCATGACAAGCCATCTCTAGTTTTACAGCAATGACATTTACTATTTAGGCAGTCCACATCTACAATTTACATAAGGCTAAAGATCATAGCAACTGTATTTAGAAATTAAATACTTTAGAATTTATAATAAACTTCTAAGGAGAATTCAGGCTTAAGCATCTATGAAAATTGAAGGCTAGAACACAAATTTCTTACTGTTAGTAGTGATTAAATGCGTAAGAGTTTCTGCATATTTTTTTGTATAACTACTTGTGAAAATCATTGCAAAGACATGTGCTAAAGAAATCCTTTCCCTTTCACAAAACTCTAAACTGTCCTGAGAAATTAAAAAAAAAAGAGAGAAAAAAAACCCTACCCCAGAAAAAAAGATTCTAAGTAGAAAAGCCTAATGAGTAATTAGCAAATTGGTTTGTCATCAATGTCCTGTTTTTGTGGGTGGGTAATATGGCTTTATTGTATAGATTTTGTAGACAGGTTATAGCCTGAGAAGATTTAATCCATTATTATAGCAGGTCATTTCATTTGAGCATACTAGTAACTTTAATCATCTCTAAAAGGAAATGACAAATAAAGTACCAGATCCAGAACTCCTAAAAATAGACTTAACATTGCTATTGCAGAAACACAGAATGGCTGAAGTTGGAAGACACCTCTTGAGATTACTTAGTCCAGCTGCCCTGCTCAGAGCAGGGCTGGTGAGAAGCAGGTTGTTCAGGGTCATGTCTAGTCAGGTTTTTAATATCTCCAAGGATGAAGACTCCATTTCTCTGGGCAACCTGTGTTTGACCACCCACAGTTGTCTCTTGTATTCAGATGGAATTTCATTTTTTAAAAATTTGTGCCCATTTCCTCTTGTTCTGTTGGTAGATAGGACTGAGAAGAGTTCAGCTTCATCTTCTTCATGAAGGTGAGCAATCCCTGTTCTCTCAGATACTCCTCACAGGAAAGGTGCTTAGTCATGTAACTGTATTTATGGCCCTGCACTGGACTTGTTCCGATGAAGTCTGTATCTCTCTTGTACCAGGAAGCTCAGAACTGGACTCAGCACACCAGATGTGGCCTCACCAGGGCTGAGCAGAGGGGAAGGATCATCTCACTCAAGCTGCTGGCAGTGATCTGCCTATGCAGCCCAGGGTGCTGTTGGCCTTCTTTGCCACAAGGGTGTATTTCTGGCTTATGGTCAGTTTTTTCTCTGCTAGGACCCCAAGGCCCTCTCTCAGAGTTGCTTTCTGGATGATTTGCCTCCAGTGTGTACTGTTGCCTGGGGTTATTTTTCCAGGACACAGGACTTGGCATTTCTCCTTGTTGAACTTCAAGAAACTTCTCTCAGTGTAATTCTCCACGCTATCAAGGTCCTTCTGAATGACAGCAAAATAATTTGGTGCATTGGCTGTTTCTCTCACTTTCCTATCATCTGTGAGCGTTCTGAAGGCGTGCTCTGTTCCAGGGTCCAGTTCATTAATGCAGATGTTAAATAACACTGAGCCAGTATCAACCACTTTGATATTCCTCTAGTGACTTTCCTCCATTGGAACTTTCTTGTGCTTCATGTGCCTGGAGATGGTTTCAAGGATTAGCTACTCCGTCACCTTCTCAGGGATTGAGGTGAGGCTGACAACCCTGGGTCCTCCTTCATGCCCTTCTTGACTTGCTGTCTTCAAGGATTCAGGAATCTCTCCCAGTTGCCATAACCTTTTGAAGACAATTGGGAGTGGCCTCGCAATAACATCTGCCAATTCATTCAGCACTTGTGGCTGCATCAGGACTTATGTATGTCCAGAATTATGAGCATGAAGAGTCCGTCACCTTACATGTTCCACCATGGATGTTCTGACACTTAATATGAAGCATATTTCAAGAAAAAGCCAACTGTGCCTACAAAGAGAGTTCGAATCCCTGGTCTGTGAGCAGCACTATTTCAGGGAAGTAGCCTTATGGCAGTCTGGCATTTCCTTGAAGAATTCCCTCATATAGAAGAGTTTCCTGCTAGCACAGGTCTATGTTAAACCTCATAACCAGTGAAAGTGACATAAAAGGACATCTGGCTCTGTGATAAAAATATGACATCGCTTAGGGAGACAAGCTCTCCTGTGTCAGATGAATTTGTGTTGTGGGGTTTTTTTATGCCAGTAGCAGGAGCAGCTAAATCAAAATAGGATACATTTGCACAGTAAAGTGAGCAGCTGTCCTACACCTGGGCTGCAGCAGGTTCCCAGTACTGATTATTTCTCTACCTCAGCTCCCTTAGTGTCCAAATGGAGAAGTATTCATGGGCCAGAGTGTATCTTCAGGTTTTATCTTTAAATTCATACAAGATGGAACAAACTGACATATCCTACCCAGGCCAGTTTAACAGTCTCCACCTTTTTTCATTCAAAATGAATCCATTTCTTCTCTGATGGGTTCAGTGTATTCTGATTCAAATTCCACTGAAACCTGGGATTGTCAGCTGCTAGCTCAATATGCTACACTTAGCTTCCTTTCAAACTCACACTGTATTTTTACTTGATTCTACTGCTCCTGGGGACAGGTGGTGTTGAAATAAAATGGATTTTAGCTGATTTGATTTTCCATCCTATATATTTTTATAAACTCAGAAATGACCAAGCAAGAATGCACTACAGTAGAATATAAATCCTCTTCTGGAATAAAAATAGTTCAAATAGAAGACATCAGGGGAGAAAGAAAAATCAAATGCCCTTTAAATCCTATCACATTCTGAATTACATATTTCTGAATCTGATAAAACATTATATTTTTCAAAAGTTACTTCCTAAAATTTGGAAGATCAACTCATTATTTCCTTAAAAATAAGGATATTAAAATTTGCATAGAACAAATGAAAAATTAACTAATTTCAGGTATGAATTTTCTTCTTTTCTGAACTTCCAAGGGAAAAAGCTATGATTCATAGCAATGTTATATCTAAAAAAAATTATTTACTTTTTAGGATGTCTAATTTAGTAAGCAAAAGCACACTAATAAATAGATGCGCATATTCTCAAACACATGCCACTTAGTTACTATTAATTCTCTATTTTTTTTAAATCAACTGTTGATATGCAGTTTTGTGATCCCTGAATGAATGCAACCTATGCTACTGCCTTGGCATTTATTCTGAAATTGCGTTTCCTCCATGGAGGGGGCAAACATAAATGTGTAAACTTAGCTTGTAATTCACTCTACTAGAATAACTGTTTCCATGACATGGCAGAGCCAATCACTGCTAAAGTGTTCATAAACAGTTCTGCACCAATTTTTCCACATAATCAGAGTCAGTTACTCAGTTACTTTGCAACCAAGAAGTAAATCTAGCAATCAAGAGATGAAGTGCCAAAGAACTATAAGTAACCTGAAGCCTTTCAAATTGTAATCTGAAAGTCTAACACACACTACATGAAGTACATGGAAAATATAAAGGAATTTTTACAAAGGAAATTTTTCCTTTAGTATGGTTTCATTCAGCATTATTAAAGCTGAAAGTACTTGAAAAGATATATATGGTTAGGTTGTGGAGCCTCAGCAAAACCTAGTTTTAAACCATTAATAATACATTATCTCTAATAGTTAACTTGTGAACAATGTATATTAGATATATACAAACATAAAAGGTTGAATAACCCATGTTCCTTACCAAAAGCTCTTTCAGGTAATAGAGAGTCACAGGATTTTTCCTTGTACTCAAAAAATAGTTGCTACAAAGTAAATCTCTACTGTATTGTAAAGCAGCATTGTATTTTAATGGCAAATGTAGTATTTCATTGATAAACAAACAAAAAAAGCAAAACCAAAATAACAAGAAGTAATTTAAACAAGAAGGATTGCAACAGCTGTGTCATGATAGCACAAAACACCTCAAGCTTCCAGACATCAGCGGTCAGACCACTCAGGAGCAAAAATATTAATTGCTTGCATGGCCATACAAAAGCTTAGTTTAGAGACTACTAAGACAGAGGTTGTATTCTGACACTCAACTGAATTAGAAAAATTCAGACAAGAAGCTTCAGAAACTCCTCCTGTGTTTTATGCTAACAAAAAACATATAGAGCATATTTTAATTTTAAAAGAAACCTTAATTTTCTCCTCTCTCCACATGAAAGATCATGTTTACTTATGATATGCCAACACATCTGCAAATATTTTGTAATATTTATCATCATAAAGTTGATAATTACTACCTCTAGCAAGGGGAACAAAGTTTTTCATAGAGCTTAAGGCCGAAAGGAGTTATTACAGTCCATCCAGTGTTTAACCTCCAGAAGAAGGAAGGTCAGATGGACTGTTCAAATGTTTTGCTGAAAGGTGTTTTCCAATTCTTGAATTAATATTGTAATTCCTGTCTTCACCTTTTCACCATTACCATATGATGTGCGAGAAGTGAGCATGGGTGAAATCCCAAGTCATGATCTTGAGGTGGAAATTCCTAGACTTCTTACATCCAATAAGAACATCCTTCATCAATGCCAGACAAGAAAATTCAGTTCTAACAGTGAAATTTAGTGTAAGTGAGAAAAATTTACTTTTAAAGCTAGTTTAGGTAATAAATATTACTAAAATGAAACAGGTCTAGGGTTTTCAGACTAGAAACAGGCTGGGAAACTGCATCAAGATCAGTGCCCAGTTTCCCAGGAGCTCAGGCAGAAACCCTTCTGGGTGGCAGCCCTGCCACGTCTTGAGGGAGAGCAGGCTGCAGTCCTGGGAAATCAGTAGCTGTGGCTCCTGCTGAAACTGATGAAAATTGTCATTCTTAATCTGCTGGATAACTGAACTCAACTAAAATAAAACAATTTGCAGGTAAAAGTTAAAGAGAATAAAAATCATTCGAGTGGCATTGCTGTCTGGACAAATTAGTTTTACTGATTCAATTGCCCTATTTGTAAATTGGGGATAATATTATCTCTATTGCAGTCTCAGAAAGAAGCTGAGAAGATTAACTCATACTATCTGGAACATGAGAAGCACTATAAAACTGCTAAGTAGCAATTATAAGGTTTTATTATGGGTTAACCTTGGACAAAAAGAAATGAAATAAAACTCCATTAGGCTTTAAATATATAAAGATTTAAATGAGAAAAATCTAGTGCAATGGATCATTGATAAACATCCCAGGCAATCTAACATTCATTGTGCTCCCTACTTCAAGCAGACCCTAAACAATCACAGAATCACAGAATGTCAGGGATTGGAAGGGACCTCAAAAGATCATCTAGTCCAATCCCCCTGCCGGAGCAGGAACACCTAGATGAGGTTACACAGGAACATGTCCAGATGGGTTTTGAATATCTCCAGAGAAGGAGACTCCACAACCTCCCTGGGCAGCCTGTTCCAGTGTCCTGTTACCCTCACTGAGAAGAAGTTTCTTCTCATATTTAAGTGGAACCTCCTGTGTTCCAGTTTGTACCCGTTACCCCTTGTCTTATCATTGTTTGTCACCGAGAAGAGCCTGGCTCCATCTTCGTGACACTCCCCCTTTATATATTTATAAACATTAATGAGGTCTCCCCTTAGTCTCCTCTTCTGCAAGCTAAAGAGACCCAGCTCCCTCAGCCTTTCCTCATAAGGGAGATGCTCCACTCCCTTCATCATCTTTGTAGCCCTA
>VYZX01015482.1:0-18078 GCA_013401335.1 Brachypteracias leptosomus
TCCATTTTGATTCGTGACAGGAGTATGGTCTTTTTTTGCCAGGTGGAGACCATTTTGGAAGTTGCTTACTCTGCTAAGTGGGCAGGAGAAAACTTATCACCTGAACAATGGTGGGTGGAGCTATTAATTGCTCATTTAGCTTTGCCGTGGGTGTACTGGCTCCACCCAGGTTCTCTCAGCAGCCCACCCACCAACTGACAGCCCCCAGCACAAGCAAAGGGCTTTTCCCAGCTTCAAAAAGCCCCCAAAAGAGTTTTCCTTCAGCCCTTTTTGCTGCAGAAGCCTCTCCCAGTGCAGTCTTACCTGCTCTGAAGCTGCTTTCCATGACAAACTCTGTAGTATAATGATCAAATCATCACAGAAGATTTTTTTTCAAAACATTTACATTGATAGAATTGCCTTAGTAAATTTTACAGTGTTGATATATAATCTGATTTCTCCAAGGTCTTTGAGTATTGTGTTAGATTTTTATTAAAAACATAATTGTCACAGCATTGAGTAGTTGTAATTTAGAACTGGCTTGTTAACTACTTTTCCATATAATCCAGCAGAGAAATATAATAAGGGACATCGAGTATAATGATGTTTCGGGTTTTTTGTCTTATTTGGGTTTTTATCATATTTTTACCTAGGAATCATATGATATGGTAGCTTTCTAGTACAGGTGCTAAATGACACTGGTTGAAGAAGGAAGTATTGATAAGTAAAGCTAATAACACCTTTATTTTCCCCTCTTTAGTACAGCTAAATGAAAGTGATTGCAAATTTTGCATTTGAGAGTAAAGAATACATGTCATATACATTTATACAAATTTTATATTGCTTAAAATCAATAATTTAGAAGAAGACAGATTTCAATATCTTAGTTTGTTTCTACACAATTTCTCACTTGCAGTGCTCATGAAAAAATATAATATCAATGAATATCAGAAAGGAAGGGACCCTTTCAGTATAGAGATCACATAAAGAGAACTGCTGTAATTCTATATTCAGTTCAAGACAACAACAAATACTTTGAAATGTCAGGAACACCACATGAAGTGGGGTCACAGCACTTATGAGTAGTGTGGAAAGCCTGACAGAAGCTCAGCTGCTTCCACTCAGCTTCCTTATAGTAATTTAGACAGATGCTTGTGATCTGCTGCATTTAAAATGAGATCTACAACAATTATTGTTGCAAAATAAGCACTACAATATAAGTCTTAAAGAGACTTTATTTAAAAAATGTCAGTATATGACTTATTCTTCAGGAACAGGTAATTAAGAAAAATATCTGATAGTAGAGATTTTCAGGATTTATTGCTAGTAAATACACATTGAAATCTAATGACTGAAAATTTTGGCAGACTTGATCTTTAAATATAACAGATTTAACCTCAGAGCCACTTTATGTTAGGAAAAACTATGAGCCCCAAAACCATGGGCACATACAATTTGTGCGAACCATATTCTACAGTGAGGGAATATGGCTATAAACATGTCGGCAAGTAAAAACCATTGCCAGAGCTAAGTGTTGAAAGATGTAGGTTCAGCAAAACTTGCAGTAATCCAGCTTCATGTGAGAATTGGAACCATATGACCCTCTGTCCTTGCACACTCTTTCCTTCTGGTTATCTGATGTAGGGCTCTGGAGAGGACAGGATCTTAGAACATCACAGGGCAGCAGACCATAACCAAGGCCCATTTTTCATTGTTTCAGTTTGTTGTCCTTAGAGGTAAGGAAGGAACACTGCACTTCATTTGGCACCCCTAGCCTCACTGGAGGCTTGATGCATTCTTCTGGTTTTCTTTTCTCAGCTTATTAAGCAGGGTCAGATAAATGGCTACACCCAAGGTGGACCAATAATCTGGAACATGCTGATAATAAATTGTTCCTGATAATACTATATTTCTCCAAAATAACTTTCTCAGCTTTTTAGTGGCTCTAGTTCCATGATCGTTTCCCATTTTCCTGCCACCTAGTAAGAAAGGTTAGAAGATAAAGTAGTCTCATTACTTTTGTACACCTACATGCAGTTAATGTGTACACATCACAGAAATGTGAGAGAGATGAATTTTTTTTGATCACTCTTTAGACAAAATAGTCAGTGTTCAACTTTTCATCTTGAGGATTGTTTTTCATCATGGTGATGCTTAAAGATTTGTTCTAAAAGCCTGTCCTGTAGGAGGATCAAATTAATGTTATTAGCAACTCCATTTTCTTTGAGTAAAAGATTTGATGCCTCCACAATAGCAGTTAGCATCACTGAGTTATTAAAGAAAAATATTAGAATATAAAACATTTTTTCTTTGGAGGTTTATTAAGCTTTGTAACATTTGTAATCTCTCATGCTCCCTGATGTAGTCAGTTTTTCTGTAAGTAACAAGCAATTCTCAAAGTGCAATCTGCAGTCATGACACAGATATAAACCTTTATGTAAGGAAAAACTAATGATATCTTTGGGAAAATTTTAGTTCTATGATGATACTGAAGAGAGACATTTCAGTGTACTGAGAACTGCAGGTGTTTTTAATAATCAGATGAATATGGAGGATACGAATTACTGACTAGGAATACATTGATTAACAAAATAACAAAGTTGCAATGATTAAAATAAATACATGCATGTGGGTCTTAAGAAGCTGTGTAGTAAGGAGCATATAACATTCTAACATTGCTTAACAGGACATCTTTTTAATTGCCATTTTCTCCTTCATTATTTGCACTGTAAAAATTATGGGAACATAGAAGACATAGTTGTCAGGCAGTGCTAATATGAATATTTCCTAGTGCATATTCCTGAGACTTAATAAGCTGCACTGTTTTTGTAACTAGATAAATTGAATGCTATTTTGTGAATACAGGAATATAAGAAATTATAGCATCAAAGAATAGTCCTTAAAAATGTGTGCTGTGTTTTGTCATTTAATGTTATAAGTTTTGTTGCTCAGAAATTTTAATCATTCAGATAAGAGTTTTTGATACTATCATGTATCAAAAACAAAGAACAGAGAACAGATGAAATTGATATTAAGCATGTTAAAAATATTTAGTAAAATACAATTTTTAAACAGAAAAACGCATTGTAAATACAATTATATATAAAAATTGGAAGATCATTGTGGCTCATTCATGATGTCAGCTATACTTTATAAAAATTTCTGAGTTTGAAAACCAGCAAAGTTATAATTTAAAGCTAGCCATTAATAGAATGTATCAATTTAAGCTATTGACATTATAACAAGGATTTGATATAGATGGCTGTAGATTTCAAGAATTAGCATATACTTAAATTCCAGTTTGAAAGTCTGCTGAGACATTCTTTTTAGTACATCCTGTTTCACATTAATTATGCTTTTATTAAATACAGCTTGAACAACATACACAAAAAATTATTCACTATTGGACACTTTGCAATATGCATTTCTAATTAAGCTTTACCTTTTACAGACTCCAAGTGCATTAGCTTTCTTCTGAGTGCTTATGTTTTCTCTCATGCGGTCATACAGCTTATTTGCCAGCATCCAAAATTGAGCATACAAGCTTCCTTTCCTCAATGATCCAGTAGGCTGCAGCAGCTCTTCTGGAAACTATATCTGGAGTTCCTGTAAATGAGGCTATGACAGAGGATCAAACATTTGTAGAATCCTTTTAACCATACTTTTTAATTTGGAAGTAAAATCAACATTGAAGGACTGAACCTGAAGTCAATTTTTTTAAAAGTCAAAAAAAAGAAGAAAGACAGAAAGATGAGATGGAATAATCTTAAATTGATAATTTAATTAAAACCTCTGTTTTAGATTTGTGCCACTTTTTAGTACTATATTGGTCTTTATGTTTTGTCTCAACATGATTCCTGAGTTTTTCGAGTATGAGTTCACACCCAAACTTTTGTGCATGGATTGTCATTTACATTAAAACATGAGAAAAACATAGACTGATAGAATGATTTGGATTTGAAGAAACCTAAAGATTATCTAGTCCCAGCCTCCTGCCATAGGCAAGGACACCTCCCAACAGAGGTTGTTCAAAGCCCTATCCAACCTGGCCTTGAACACTTCCAAGGAGGGAACATCCACAACCTCTCTGAACAACCTGTTCCATTGACTCACCATCTTCACAGAAAAGAATTTATTCCTCATATTTAATCTAAATTGACCCTCTTTCAGTTTCAAACTGTTACCTCTCATCCTATCACTACACTCCCTATCGCTGCATTCCCTGATAGACTTCCGCCTGTAAGCCACCTTTAAGTACTGGAAGGCCACAATAAGGTCTCCCAAGAGCTTTCTCTTCTCCAGGCTAAACAATCTCAACTTTCTTGGCTTGTCCTCACAGGGGAGGTGCTCCAGCCACTCGATCATCTTTGTGGCCCTCCCTCCTCTGGATCTGCTCCAACAGGTCCATGTCTTTCTTATGTTGAGGGCCTCAGAGACAAACATAGCACTCCAGGTGGGGTCTCACAACAGTGGAATAGGGGGGCAGAATCACATCTGGGACCTGCTAGTCACATTTCTTTTGATGCAGTCCAGGATGAGATTTGCTTTCTGTGCTGCCACCACACACTGCTGGCTTATATTCAGTTTTTTACCCACCAACACCCCCAAGTCTTTCTCTGCAGGGCTACTCTCAACCCATTCTCCACCTAGCCTGTATTTGTGATTTGGATTGCCATGACCCAGATGCAGGACCTTTCACTTGGCCTTGTTCAACTTCCTGAGGATTGCATGGGCCCGTGTCTCAAGCCTGTCAAGGTCCCTCTGGTTGGCATCCTTTCCCTTCAGCGTCTTGACCACATCACACATCTTAGAGTCATTGGAAAACTTTGTGAGAGTGCATTCAATTCCACAGTCCATGTTGCCAACAAATATGTCAAACAGCGCCAGTCCAAACCAACCCAAGTAACTCCACTTGGAACTTGAAGCATTCACCACAACTCTTTGAGCATGACCATCTAGCCAACCCTTTATCCACCAAATGGTCCATCCATCACATTGATATCTCTCCAATTTAGAGACCAGGTTGTCATACAAGATAGCGTCAAACACTTTGCATAAGTCCAGGTAGATGATGTCAGTTCCTCTTCCCTTGTTCACCAACACTGTAGCCCAATCATAGAAGGTCCCCAAATTTGTGAGGCACAATTTGCCTTAGTGAATCCCTGTTGGCTGTCACCAATCACCTACTTGTTTTCCATGAGCTCCAGTGTAGTCTCCAGGGGAATCTGTTCCATGATCTTGCTGAGCACAGAGCTGACACTGACTGGCCTGTAGTTCCCTGGGTCTTCTTTCTTCATTTTTAGAAATAACTGTTAGGTTTTCCCTTTTCCACCTCACTGGAAGCTTCACTGGACTGCCATAACTACTCCACTGCTGCATATTGGCTTAGCCACTTCATCCGCCAGTTCCCTGAGGAACTGCATATCCATCTCAACAAGTCCCACAGACTTGTGCACCTTCACGTTCCTTAAGTAGTCTCAGATCTGATCTTCTCTTACAGTGGGTGGTTCTTCATTGTCATAGTCTCTATCTTTCTCTTCTGTGACTTGGGTGGTGTGGCTGGAGAGATTGCTGGTGAAAGCTGAGGCAAAAAAATCGAGTACCTCAACTTTCTCCACGTGCCAGGTAACGAGGTCTCCTATTTTCTTCTGGAGAAGGCTCACATTTTCCCTAGTCATAAGAAGATTATGTTCAACACTTTTATTTATAGACTAATGGATTGACAACATTTTTAAAGCAATAAATGAATGAACTAATTTTTTCATCTATTAAGGACATGAAAATATGGAATGTATTTGTAGAGTTAGTAATATGTAATACTCATCAATATAAAATTTAATTAAAATAAGACACAAGTAATCGTATTATTGCAATTCAGTAGAAAGGCAATAGAGCAGTTCAAAGTTCTGAGAAGTTCTGTGAAGCAATTCAGTGAAGGTCATTCATCAGATATCTTCTCCAGGCAGAATGATGGAGTTATGTGCACAAATAAGAGGATTTCTGCTAAATCAGAATACTGATTTAAATGTAATCTACAGAAGTGATTCATGCCCATATAAGTTCACCTGATATATATTCAAATTAAGGATGTGTCAAATTATAATCACCTACTAATGCAGATTTGCTTCAGACTTAGGAAAGAAGTTATTTAACTATTTCCATGTGCATATTTCTGTATGATTGACTAACTCCTATAAAAAATTATAATTTGTTTGCTCTTTGTGCTTTACAATTTATTCACTTCAGAGTAACTTCTTTACACTGCTTGATAATGCAAGTATTTGAAGAAAATGTATGTTATTTTTCATTCCAAACCTACTCATTTTTATATTCTTAATACTTACTTAGATCATTCTAAGTACCTACTATAATCTATGTGAACAACATGACATGGTTAATTTTTATGATCAAGTTAAACATTTACTTCTTTACATGCACACACAAATGTATCTAAATGTATTAAAGACAGAAATCTCTTCTCAGACTTTAAACAGCTGTGAATGCTCCTGAAGTTTTGAATAGAAGACTTCAGAGAGCTTACATGCCATTCTGGATATTTAGGTAACATGTTAGATGCATCTCTCTCTCTTTTCTGGGTATTCTCTATGTAATATTCTTCATAAAGAGATAGTGTGCCTAAAGGACTTTTCCTTAAGTGCCTTTGAAAGAACAGGGAATGGAAGAAATTCTTGTTACATAGCAGATTATTTTTTAAAAAACTATTAATAGTACCCAGTTCATAATCTGTACACGATATTTGCATATCAAGCTAACAATCAGAAGTTTTAAAGCTTTTCATGTGCTTAGGGCCGTTTAGAGTAAGATTTATCAGATACATATAATTAAGTCTTCTTTCACGTACTTCTGACTTATTAGAAGAATCTGGAGTAGCTTTTAAAAGTGGCAGAACAACACATAAGTACTACAACTTCTTTCAGATAATTCTTTGACTCCCTGGGCATACTTGTTGAACAAAACAGAACTGACTGAAATAAAATCTGATGTTAAAATTCTGATTTTTTTCAGAATATCATTCAAAGAGTTAGGGATCTGTTGTGTGATATTTAAGTGACAGTATCACCATCTGAAGGTCCAAGTTCAAATTAAAATCCAAACATTTCCTAGTCAGCAATCATCTAGGTCCTCTGTCAATGTTAATTACTCATGTGTGAACACCAGCCAAGGTTTATATGAAGAGAATGTCTCAAAAAAGCAAAATTTTCTAAAACATGATAAGGAAATTTTTGCTGTGATTTCTGTAGGATGCCAGAAGCAGCTAACTTGTTGTAAGTGAATCAAATGTTCTGTCTTCATGAATCAGGGAAAAATATTTCTTTTTCAAAAAGAAAAAGGATAAATTCTTCAATTTTCATAATCATGATTAAGGACTGTTTTGGTCTTCACTGCAATTGTAATTTTGGAAAAATTTTTTTTTTTAAATAAATGCAATACTGTTCTGGACAACTCCCTTTAAGTTCTTTGTTAACAACACTATTATGATCAGCTGATTGGAAACAACTTTTCATAAAACCAAAAACTCCATTTGTCAATGTATCAGGGAAAGCTGAGAAACCTTAGGTAAAGGTAGAGGTTTAAAGCCTTGCTTACAGATGATGTTGGTTTGTTTTCTGACTATCTGGAAATAAAATATAAAAATTCTGGGAAGGATATCAAATAAAATATTAGAAGGACTAGAAGGGTATCAGAAGGATATTAAATAAGTCTGAATCCCTTTTTTCAACCTACAATAAACTTCTCTGAGACTTTAAGACTTTTGCATTGTTTTGGAACGAATGATAAAACTGAACAGCAGCATTAATTGCATAGGTGAAGGTGCCCAGATAAGATGTTAATGACCGCCTTCAGCAAGAAAAGATGAGTGACAGATTTTAAAATAAGGGATCAGTGCAAGAAAGACATCTACCTTGAACTTGAAATTTTAGAAGAGATGAACAATGACATATACATCAAATTATTTTATCAGGTGAATCACTAAACTAGTGCTGAAATATTTGATATCTATATCACCTATCTTGAGCAGCAACCTAATACCAACAAGCATCTAAATGCTACTACATAAATTTTAAGTACCTACTGTCACAGAATAAGGAAAGAATCCCTAAACCATGTCAAAAATGAAGGAAGTTTTCTTATTTAGGAATTTAGAGCCTTCTAGATAGTTTTCTGATAAAATAAAACAACATTACTTGAAATTGAAATTTAATAAGTATTTCTGTATAAAATATATACTGTGTGTATTTAGACAACATGGGGAATTATTTTTTTCATTTTTATGACAAGAGAAATATAAGACGTATCGAAGTTATTTGGTATTTTTTTGTCTTCTGTGAAATAGTTCTTTGCAGTAAAAACATAAACAGCATATATGGTAGTATATTTCCTAATAATCATGAATTTTAACCCATTTTTGTAAAAGGAATAACAACATTTTCAGATTAACAAACTTCATTTCATTAACATTCATTGGAACCCTGCCTGTATGAGTTTATAAGCTAATAAACTGTCTTGTTAATAAAGAAATCATACAATATTAAATAAAAATTTTAAACAGCTATTCATTATGAAACACAGTCACAAGTAAATCACAAATGACTTAGTATCATTCTCTCACCATAGAGAAGTCTCAGTTGCAAAATTAGTAAGTTAGCAATAATTTCAAGAAACTATCAATATGTTTAGCTTTGTGCATGAAAGGTGATGCAAGATATTGCACATGTCTCCGTTTAGGGCTCAGGGCAACCCCCACAGAGCAGAATTAGTTTCACCCCTCTTCCCCCTCCCCTCTTCCCTCCCAGGGGAGGAAGAAAGGCCTCACACAAAGTTGGAAAATTAAGATCACAACTTTTAACAGGGAGTAACAAAAGGGATATCAGAGGAAGGGAAGTATACAGAGGTAACAAGGGAAGGTATATATACAAATATATACAACACCGATCCTCGGACGCCACTGGATTTCTCCCGAGCCACNGTCTGCAGTGGCTCATGAAGTTGCAGATAGTTGGAAGAATATTATGATATCATGCACGAAAAGTCACATAAAAATGACGATCAGATAAATTATAAGGGCAAGATCATGCCCTTGGGGATTAATAAGAAGTTGTGCTACAAGCTTATTAATTGGAACTGATAGTGTAAAAAGTTTCTGATTTTCCATCATCTTATGATAGTTTATAAACTTCCAAATAATTTGGTAATGAAGAAGGAGAATGTTATCTCAGAAGATATAGAGTAGCATAGCAGCTATAACTTGTAGCATAGGGTACCAGTAAAGCAGAAAATTGTTAAAAGTCCTGGTACGATTTTATCCATACAATAAATAAATAAATAATAATTTTTAAAAAGTGTTTGTCCTGAACATGTCTGTAGACAAAGAAAATTTGGTATGTTAGAAAAATAGAAAACTTGTTTTACTAAAGAAGGCAAAAACTTTTGTCTTTTATATTCAAAGGATATGTTTATAAATAAGGAGAGAAGGAGAAGGAAAGGAGGAAACAAAACTTCATTTTAAAGGGTAAACTACTGGCCATTAGTACATTTAAATTAGAAATTAGAGGGAGATTCTAAAATAATAAAGCACTGAGTCTCTATAGCAGCCTTTTAGTAGAAGCATCAGGACAGAACAGTAACAAGTAAATTATTTTTAAGATTAATCCTAATCATTGTATAAAAGGAGTTGGATGACTGAACTTGAAAACCCTTGAGTTCTTTTAAAGTCCTATTGACAACAACAACAAAATCGTCTTCTTGTTTGACTTTAAGGCCAAATATTAAGTTCTGAAAGGAGAAAATAAAATCAAACTAAGATTTAGGAAATACTGGGATTATTAGTTTTAAAACAAAGAGGAAGCCACCTCATAAACAGCATAAATAGCACTTCTTCCATCCTGGAACATTCCTGTGTCATTCACATATTACTTCTGTCTTTCACAATGACAGTATTAGTTATCATCATCCTAGAGTCATCTTGCTTTCTTCTTCTTAGGTTTGGACAAATCCTGACAAATAAATAACTGATTCCAGTTGACTGTTACTTCTGTATGTCTCTTTTTATCTCTTCTTCTTTTGTCAGTTAAGTTTGAGTGAACTAATCAAGATCTCTCAGTAGTGGAAAAAAGTAAGTGACCAAACATTTACAGAAGCATCTGATGTACCTTACTGTCACAAGATTGCCACATAATTTATCTGATTAAAACACCAGATGCTGCTTCATGCTTCTCTGGCAATGAGATAATCCAACACCAAAACCAGAAAGCTTGCAAATCTTCCTTATTCTTCATCTTTAGATTGCACAAATTTGCTGTTGACTCTTCTGTGCTGTTTAAGAAAGAATTTGCTTCTCCCTGTGTGAGAAAACGTAGGCAACAGCTCTTCTCATCAGGAAGACCATCATGATGAACCCTTTTTTAAAAAATATACATATAGCTGAAGAAAATGAGACCTGTGACCCCTAGATTGTGCAGTGTTAGCAATTTTGATTTTCTAAGTGTTTTAACTTCCTCATTATTTATTGTATTTCTACAATCAAACTAAATAGGATTGTCACAATAACATCACCAGCAGTAACAGGATATGAAGCCCCAAATCACATTAGTTGTTCAATATTCAATACCTAAGAAGCATTTTTCTTAGCCTTTGTTGGGCTCAGAAGGCTCCACAGAACATGGCCTTTCTTAGCAAGCAAATCAACATAGTTTATTAATTATGTAGGCTCTAGGCCAAATTGCCAAAGAACTTGCAGAAATACTTCTGGTTTTATTTTGCAGAAATCACTTGGATATTTACACTTTGGGAATACCTGTCAGCATGCCCAAATACTGCTATGTACAGACAGATGTGCATAATAACAGTAAGGGCACAGGTTTTGCAAATTAGAGTTTTTCAGGTGGAAATGAGCTAAGATTGCTGTTTTTATAAACAGAAAAAGATAAAAATGTCTTACATATCACTTAAAACCACACTTTGTAAAAAAAAAAGTAAATTCTATTTTCACTTATTTGCCTAGGCCTACAAATGATGTAGTGTATGAGGACATGTAGGAAAGCAGCAACATTACTGTGTCAGGGTGCTGAGCACATTTCACCTTACAGGAGTTCAGCTGGCAATGTCCAAGCTGAATCTAGATGAGCTGATATGAACAAAGGCAGAAATGAAGGCTACCCTTGCTTTCCTTTGGAGCTACTTTTAATTAAGCTGAGGCTGATAACACAGCAGGCATGGACAATGACCTCATTAGCAAGGAGCTATGGTATTGGTTTAGAAAGTTAGAGACATGATCTAGTGTGTAGGCAATGACCAGGATCAGCTCTAGTGTGATGCTAGTCTGTCACGATGACACATGTCCAAGATCAAGCTAGCCAGTATGAAAACATCAAAATCGAGCAGATATAACCAGGTGCAGACATAACTGCAGCACAGGGGTTCAGTAGGAGAGCCTTATCATTAGCTTCCAAGAACTGGAGGGGGGGGGGGGGGGGGAGGGAATTCCAGCTGTCTTCACAATAGCTCTTATAAGTGAGAAAGTTGACTTCTGATTCAACAAGTTGAACTTCTTAACCAAGGCAAACTCCTGGAAGCAGTGTAAGGAACCTGATGTTGGGCAGCAATTTGGAGACAGAAAGAAAGATGAGGTGATGAAAGAAGAGGTTAAGTATAAATTTCTATATAGTCTAAAACACTAAAGTTGGAAGATACCCTCAGTGTACTCTACATTCAGATTTTTTTCTTACTGGGGTCAGTCAAGCCTGCCCTCTAATAGTTAGCTGTTCTGATTGCCCACTACTGCATCAATAACCAGTCACTGGGCAAATGCCTGATAGTGTCAGTGGCAACATCAATAGAAATAAAATAACTAGTCCCATGATTCCAGATAAAATAAATATATATAAATTATATCTTGCCTAATCAACTACTAATTCATAGTGAAGTCAGTGAGATCAGGCAGAAGCAAACTTCATACAATTAGCTCCAGACAAAATCCTTTTTTTTTCTATGCACTCTGCTATTGAAAAAATATTTTTGCTATCTCCACAAATGTAACAAAGCTATAAGGCCTTGATCTCATTTGCCATTAAAAGAAGAACATAACTCCCTCGTGGGCACTGCAATTTTGGGAAGTGCTCATATTACTGGTAATGACTTTATTTTATTATTTGATATTATTCTCATGGTACCACTCTTTATAACAGATTCTTCAGATCAAGACTGTACCCCAACACTGTTACAGCTCTCAATTATCAGAAGAAACATATTAAAGTATAAAATCAGAAATTAGATTTGATCAGAAATTGGATCTTGGTTAGATCTTTCTTTATTAGAAAGTAGGTCTGTTTGAACAGGTGAAGAAGAATTGGGAAATAAAAAAGAAAAAATACTTTTCATTTACTAGTTCCCTTACATTGATTTGCTTATTTTTTGCTCTTGAAAAATGTCTCCTTTTATAATTTGCTGTTGCATTAGGTGTAAATGGCAAGGGTTTGGTAGCTGAGGGACTCAGAGGTTGCTTCTGAGAGATGGGGCCAGGGGCTGTCCAATGCCAGACACAGCCAGTTTCAGCTGACTCTGCTACAGACCCACCACAGAACACAGCTAAGCCAATCCACAAAGTTTATGGTGTCTTTGTGAAAGCATAGAAAAAAAATAGGAGGAGGTAAGGTGAGGAGAATAAGGGAGTGAAGAGAGGAGGATGGAACAACAAAGGGAAAGAGGGAATAACAAGGTGGTGCTCCATGGAACACTCCTGAAGGAACTGCAGCTCATAGAGGACCCACGTAGGGGCATAGGAAAAAAAAGTGAGAAAGAAGAAGCAACAGAGAAAAAACACTATGTCCTGACCTCATCCTTTGGCACTCGTTGCTTCATTGAAAGGATTGAGTGGAAAAATGTTAAGATTTTATTTCTCCATATACACTCCTGTAGTGTACAAATTACATTGTTCCATCTTCTGTGAAAAGCGTAATATTCTCAGCTTCCAGCCACCATATTTAGCACTATATATCCATGGAATTTTTTAGAAGTTTTTCTCTTCAAGTGGTACTAATTATCACAATATATATGTAGGCATCTCTAAATATTGACTGACAGGTAACAACCTCAGTCCCACAGGACCTAGAAAACATTAAAATTGCTAATGAGGAACAAAAGAGTATCATACAAGAAAAGAGATCTTGTGTGGGGTTTTCTTAGCGGGTGAGGGGGGTGCTGTCTGGCTCCTAGAAGAAGCTCCCCAAAACTCCCCAGCTACAACTTGGATCTGCCTTTGGCCAAGGCTGAGCCTCTGAGATAAGAGGGGAAAAACCTGTTGGGCGAGTTCTTTTGTTTTGGGAGTTCTTTTGTTTAGGAGAGGAGTGGGACAGAAGAAAGATAACCATGTAGACACAGGTCAGTGAAGAACCAGAGGGGAAGGCACAAGGGAGCAGTCATTGCTTCTCAGTCTGTGATGAGATTGCAGGCTGACCCCTTGCAGCCCATGGAAATCAATGGTGGAGAAAAGCCCCACTTGCAGCCCATGCTGGAGCAGGGGACCAATCCTGAAGAAGTCTGTGACTCTGACAGTGACCTTGAAGTGTTGGGGCCTGGGCTGTGGTCCCTGAATTAGAGTTGACCTATGGATGAGTCACCACCCAATAGTATGTTTTGTTCCACAAGTGGTTTCAGGCCCCAGAAACAGAACCTGGCTCACCTGTGTGAGGCCCTGCCTTCCCCCAGGTGATCATGGTTGGGGTGGTGGGCAAGGCTAGAGCTATAACAACCAGGAACCGATCAGTTTGTGAGAAGTAACAAGGAGCTGATCAGTTTGAAGAGAGTTCCTGTTGGGGGCAGCTTGATGGGCTCTCTCTCAGTGGTGTGTTCCCCCTTGGCTGATTTGAGATGGCAAAAAGCAAACAGATGAAGAATAAAAGATGAAGGTATGCTGAGGGGATGTTGCTGAGTTTGGTGTTGGCCTGAGGAAGAAGAGAACTAGCACTGCACGGGAGCAATCTGTCACTGGAAAGACTACATCCCATGAAAGGGACCCACAGTAGTAGGAGAAGCTTATGAAGGACTATCTCCCATGGGAAGGATGCCATGTTGCAGCAGATGAGGACTGTGAGAAGAAAGGAGCAACAGAAACAACTCGGAATCATAGAATCATTTTGGTTGGAAGAGAATTTTAAGACCATCAAGTCCAGCCGTTAACCCGGCGCTGCCAGGTCACCACTAAATCACCACATCTTCACACCTTTTAAATAACTCCAGGGATGATGACTCAACCACTGCCCTGGGCAGCCTGTTCCAGTGCTGGAAAATCCTTTCAGTGAAGAATTTTTTCCTAATATCTAATCTGAACCTCCCCTAGTGCAACTTAAGGACATTTTCTCTAGTCCTGTTGGTTGCTACATGGGAGAAGAGACCAACCCCCACCTCATTACAATCTCCTTTCAGGAAGCTGTAGAGAGTGATATGGTTTTTCTTGAGCCTCCTTTAGTCCAGGCTAAACAACTTAAAAAATGTAGAGCCCCAGAACATTGAACTGACTGAGACTGATGGCAACCCCCATTACCTGACCTCCCTTCACTGCTATGGGGGGGGCAATGTAGCAGAGACAAATCTGGGAAGAAGGGAGGGGTAGAGGGAAGGGGTTTTTTTAAGACTTTGTTTCCCCAAGTTGAGTCTGTCTTTCGCCTGTGACCATAATTGGTAAGTGAGCCCTCACTGTCCTTTGTCTTGAGCTTTTTGTTGTATTTCCTCCTCCCCATCACACTGGAGGAGGGTAGGAGGAAGCGAGCAGCTGCATGATGCTTTGTTGCCAGCTAGGTGGGCTTAAAACATAACAAGTCTATATAACAGTTGTATTTTTACATGTTATTTAATATGCAATAATGTGTAATAATTTGTAACATAATTAGCTTAAGGAAAAATGTGAATGACAGAGGATCTGTAGTTCCAAGCACCTCATCTTAGCTGTTTCTGAATATTTTTCTCTAGCCAATTCAGTTTGATGCTGAAAATCAGCCAAGTTCTGATGACTATGAGAAACATCAGTAAAACAATATAACCTTTGTTTGTTTATAAGTATTTCTAGACAGAAATACCAAGTTTTGTCACCACTATGCTGACAGTTACTTGTCACAAGGCCAATGCTGACCATGCATGTCAGCAGGGAAACAATTAGGTAGATTGAAGACTAAACACCGTATAGTGATACAACATTGTAACACTACTAAAAGTACTTAGGAGGACTAGGTACTTGCACTGCTTAGAGCTTTAAATTTGACATGGCACAGCACTGCTTTGACCTCACTGTATTACCAGTTGTAATTGGTAAAACATTTGTAGCTGTTGTGGTTTAAGGTTTGGGGAAGGGGAGGGACAGGTGGAGCAACTATTCCACTCCCCTTCCTGCCACACTCTATAAAAGGACACAGGAACTTCCGCTCGCCCCCTCCTCGCTGGGATTGCTGCTGGCTCTGGACGGCTCTGTGGCTGCTACAACTCCACGTGGCTCGGGAGGAATCCAGCAACATCCGAGGATCGGTGTTGTATATATTTGTATATATACCTTCCCTTGTTACCTCTGTATATTTCCCTTCCTCTGATATCCCTTTTGTTACTCCCTGTTAAAAGTTGTGATCTTAATTTTCCAACTTTGTGTGAGGCCTTTCTTCCTCCCCTGGGAGGGAAGAGGGGAGGGGGAAGAGGGGTAAAACTAATTCTGCTCCGTGGGGGTTGCCCTGAGCCCTAAACGGAGACAGTAGCGTTATGCAAATATACCACAATCAGTAAACTCTCTATCATGTGTATTAGAAATAAGGTTTATAATATATAACCACTCATTCTCTAGAAACATAATATTTGATTAACATCTTACAGAAGTTCTCTTGGTGAGAATTTCCACAGTTCCTTGGATTCCTCCAGGCAGATCCTGCTCCCTAGAAAATTGATAGGGACTATACATACTATATACTATACATAAATATTACTTAAAATCCTGGATGGAGAGTCTAACTATCCTAGAGACTCCTCCAAGTGGTCCTTGCTGCAGAATCAGCCAAACAGCATATACTGGTACATAGTAAAAATTTTTCCTGCAGATCAAGAAATGCACATAGGTTAGTCTTTTGTGCATAGAAAGGATAGCAAGAGTATGTTTTCTAGGTAGCTTAAGAAAATCACTAATGATATATTTTGCATTAGTAGAGTTGTCATATAGAACTGTGGGGCAGATGGAATTGAAAACAACAGTCTTGCCTTGTGTAGTTAAAGATGGTGCTGCAAGGATCCTTTCAATGTAGATACTTGTCACAGTCTCAACAGTAGCTGGGTGATGTGCTTGGGAGATCTGATTCCACAGGTGAGGCTTATCCTAAAAGGTCTGGGAAAGTCTTGAAAACACACTTATCTCCACAAAATCCTTACTGGCTAAGACACCGTTGTGTGCTCACTCTGCTTGTATATGGGAGCATAATTTTCAATATTCAGTGCTTGCTCTCCGAGTCTTCTAAATAGGTGATGTTTTCAGTAGGTGGTTTGCATTAAAAACTAAAACTCAGCATGGCAGAGCCTTATGGATCTCATCTTTTATTTGAGACAACAGCAGGGATATATCCTTTGTCTTGTTTTCTTAGCAGTTCCCATACATTTGGGCAACCAGTCTCTCTGTACCTCAATTTGAGTCTAAACACTTTCATGAGGGAATAAGGACTTTATAATAGCTTTCATTATGAGGCTACAGCTCAAAACCCGATCTTTAAAATGTCACCTCCATGCTTCATTCACCAATGAAAAATAATTTTTATGACCATAATTTTCCATTCACATGTAGCAGCAGGTGGCACTTGGGAAGATGGTCAATCAGTTATTCCTGATATTTGTGTTTAGGAGCTTATAAACTGTGATACATTGAAACCATATAGAAGATTCATTTATCTGGGAAGACTCCTGTCTTTGAAATGTCCTCTTATCACCAAGACTTAATGAGAAGTTATGTTTCGCCTTCCTAACATGTAAAAGTCTATAAGCTCCCTCAAAATTCTGTCGTGCATCTGGCATGGGTAAAAGCTTCAAATGATTTTGAACTGCATGAGTGGGCCTTTACTAAAGCAAGATTACACAATAGCACAGAATGATCCCTGCTTCCCAACAAAATCTCGCTTTGGTTGGGAACAGAAGAAGAAAGGAGTCTCGATTTAACACTTACATACTAGGAGAAAGATTCTTTTTAACACAAGAATTCTCTGAGGACACTTACTGATTTCCTTTTCTCTACTTTGAGGTTCAAAGGTCAGTACCACTGACTGAAAATCCCTGCTTTGAATAACCGAAAAGATTTCTCGCTGTTACCTCTGGAAGATGAATACATTACCAAGCATTGCTAACTCTGCACATTCAGAATTCAGAAGCTGGAACCCACTAAGCATAGCAGACTTATTAACAATCATAAGAATTTAGTTAAGTACAAGTAGCCTGGCACATTTGGTGCTGGATGAAGACTTAATTGTTCACATTGCTATTCTCTCTCTAGCAAAAGCTAGAAAATGTTAATTCAGCTGGAACACTGAACTTGTCACATATTTCAAGACATGGATATCTAAGACAAAAATTTAACATGGATTCTGCACAAGCTTGTCAGTCATCACTGAAAGGTAGATACACTTTTTTGTAAGAAATTTAAAAAGGTTATTCTCTTTTCAATTGTATTAAAATGGATTTTTAGTTTCAGTCCCTATGAGTCTTACTTTCTGAAAACCATTTCATAACAGTTTGTCCCTCACTTAGCCAATATCCTCAGTGATCCATAGTATAATTCACAATTTGAAAAGTAACGAAGAATATGGTACACTCTAATTGCCTCTTGACTGCAGGCAGGTTATTGAATAGGTAAAATCAATTTTACTATACAGTGAGCAGGCATGGAATTAAGGCAGTCTTATTGAAGAGCTGGTCAAAAGTCATTTCCAATTGAAGAATTTTCCATCAGAAAATGCTAATTTACCCATTACACCTTTACTGCCAGCCAGGACTGACCAGTTTCCTGATAGTCTACCCAAAAATAACAGCTGCAGAGCCAGGATAACTGAGACTTTTGTTGTGGTTTAAGGT
>VYZX01015484.1:0-25337 GCA_013401335.1 Brachypteracias leptosomus
CTTCATGACGTTGGCATAGGCCCCCCGCTTAAGCCTGTCAACATCCCTCTAAATGGCATCCCTTCTGTTGACTGTGTCAACTGGGAGCTCTCCCAGCTCCCAAGACCATTGAAAAATAATGGTGAGAGGTCCCGTGATTATGTTTGGCAGCTCTTTCAGTACATTGAGATGAAACCCATCAGGCCCCATAGATTTATGCAGATCTGTGGCAGCAAGTCTTGGAACAAGTTCAGAGTCAGCTAGGAATTTATCATCCCCTTAGTCATGGCCTTACAACATAGGGCTTCAGGTGTTCCAGGGTCCATCATCGGTGTTGAAGACAGATGTGAAGAAGACATTAAATGTCTCTGTCCATATTTGTAAGGTAACCAACCTTACAATGAGGGCAGTGAAGCACTGGAACACGTTGCCCAGAGAAGTGTTAGAAGCCCCATCCCTGGAAACATTCAAGGCCAGGTTGCATGGGACTCTGAGCAACCTGATCTAGTTGAAGAAGTCCCCGCTCACTTCAAAGGTTTTTTCGAACCAAAGTCTTTCTATGAATCTATTATTTGTCAAGTAACAGACCAATGTTATCTTTGATCTTCATTTTGCTTTTAACATATTTAAAAAGCCCTTTTTATTTTCCTTCACAGTACTGGCCAGTTTGAACTTACTTCAAGCTTTGGCCACACAAATTTTCTCCTTACAGTGACAAAATCTATTGGAAGTCTTTATCAGACTTGATGAATGACATTTTTCTTATCAAAGATTGAGATGTATTGTTTTATGCATCATGGCAGTTTTGTATAAAACTGAAGCTAATATTTCAACTACTTTTTTGTAAAGTACATTAGATGAATTGTCATTTACGTAAAACACTATCTACTGCTTACTTGCTTAGTCACTTATTGCACAAAATAGTCTCATTAAACTATATTAGCCTTATGCTTCCCCTCACTGCCCCACCTCAAATGAAAGACTTAATCACATCTCAAATGAAAGACTTAGTTAAATTGATTTAGCAATTTCAGTTCAGTCCAGACAAGCTTTACAGTAATGAGGAGAAAAGCAGTTAAGTCACATAAATAATTACTAAAGAAAAGCACCTATTCTTAGTCTTGCAAACAGTGTATCAAAAACTTTCAACAATTATCTTTGCTCTAATGCATTTGTTTAATGATTACCTTATAGCATATTTTAATGCAGTTTTTACACTGATTCTCCAGATATGATATAGAAATGAATTATTAACTTCTCTGTTATAAAAAATAAACATGTTCTAAAAGACTGAAAACCACTTCAACATTGTCTGTGATAACACACACTTGAAAAAACTTCAGATTATCCAAAAAAGGTCTTAACTTTGCTAACATACATTTTGCAAGGAACGATTGAATAGTCTGTCTACATGAAATAGATGTCATATCAATTATTTAACTGAGTGGATTTATTTTTTGTCTGGTTTATGCACAGACCAACAAAGAGAAGATATATGATGACGTAATATGTAAGCTAAGTGAATTTGCTGCAATTGTAATTCTGCCAGTATAAATTCTAATTATAGAATTATAACAACATACCATCAAGAGTCAAATATGACATATTGTGTTGACAGGCTACTTTATAAGATGATACTTAATGATTACCTATTGGAATCTGGAAGATTGCAGAGGTAAGGTTGCAGAAACTGCTGCATATCATTAAAAGGAAATAACTCTTTAGAAAAGATATGGGAGAGTTGTGCCTACGATTACAAAAAAACCCCAAATAATCACACTTTTTGATCATTCCAAAAATGACTAGGTGAATGGACAGCAACCAACTTCCCTTTGTCAATAACTATTCAAAATATGAAGAAGTAGGAATTGCAGGTGAAAAGTGGGAGATGACATTTAGCTTCGTTTTTGCAATTCTTTTGATACTGCCTACAAAATTTTTCCCATAGGATTCCTGTCAGGTGAGCAAAAAGCTGTTTGAAAAGCTGTACCATACAAACAGTTATTAAAGGTCTACTGTGAAGCTTGAAGAATGGACTGAGAAGAATTCCAGGGGAGTCTGTAATGTTCAGCCCCTAGTAATGTTCAGCAGTTTTATTAACAACCTGTTTGATGGAATGGCAAGTGCATTGATTAAATTTACAGATGACATCAACCTTTTGGGGTCTGTAAACATGTTGAAGTTGAATTCAGGATAATTTTGAGAAAATGGAGAAATGGTTGAAAAAATTGTAATTCTACAAGAGTGTTTGCAAGGTGGAAATAATCAGCTGCATGAAATAAGGACGGAGAATAACTGGCTAAGTTATTGAAGAGATTGGGTTATTTTATGTAGATAAAAAAGAGAATGAAAGGAGATCATATAACAGGGTCTATATGTAGAAGGTATCTGCCAAAAGAATGGTAATAAACTGTTTTCTCCATGTTGCTTGTAGATAGGTTAAGTAAGAGACATGCATTTCATCAAGCAATATTTATGTTAGGATTTTTTTTCTTAACTGTAACAAGAGTTAAACACTAGAATACATTTTCTAGAGAGCTATATGACCTCTATCACTGAAAGCATTTTTTTAAGTAAATAGGAATAATATAGCTATCTGATCTTTAAAGACTAATGGAGTGAACTATCTGACTGAAATATTATTGACTTTTGGACATACATTTTGTGTGATTATATAGATGTGTATACATGTACACTTAAAGTCATATGCTTCATTGGAGCAATGTTTCAGTTAACTAATTTATTTCTTTTATTAGAAATTAAGTAACATGACTTAATTTTAGGCATAAAACTGTTTGACATTTGCCAACTAAAGCTCAGATGTCTACCTGCACTACGCTAACTTAACAGTTACTTGTAAGCCGTGCTACATTGAGTGTGTGTATGCTTTGAGAGAAAAGGATATATTGTGCTTTTTGCAATTGATTTTCCTCTCTGGCTTCACTTATGTTGCTCCAGAATATTTTGTTGGGGAAAAAAAAAGAAATCAGGATAATTTCCAGAATATATGAACTATTTATCATCCCCTTAAAACTGATTAATTAAAAAGACATCCTTGAAGTTGCTGTAGGAATTCATACAGTTTGCCATCTACAGAGTACATAAAGAAAGAGACAGTGATGTATCATACAGAGATGTATGGTATATAAAATCTTATAGCTGTAATCTTTTGTTATTTACCTCTAACACCTATGATGCACATGGCTACGTTTAAAAGAGAAAATGAAAAGGGATACTCTTTCTCAATGTGTGCAGGTGTGATCCCTCCCATTGCTCAGAAAATCTTAGAAGTTAAAAATGGTATTTCATATATATAGACTGTCCAGTAAATGTGGATAGATTCTTTTAATCCTTTTATCCTAGTAAGCTTGTGACACATAATTTTTTTTGCAATAAATAGTAGATGACACATATCAACAAATTTCAGGTATTGTAAAATCATTCAGGAACATAATATGAGGCTATATATGTATGTAACATGATACTATATCGATATGATACATCAGTAGACTTATATTTTGATATCTATATCTATCACTATTCCATTTTGACCTTCTAAAAGGAACTCAGAGGACAGGAGAAAACACGCATTTTAGCTTACCTTAGTTCTTGTATGGAAAACAGAGCTTGGCACCTCAGCACAAACCCAGCAATTGAAAACAGCTGCAAAATATTTTCAGAGGATATTTGAAACTGTATGAAAGTATTCATAGGGAATGGATCGTCCAGCAGATTCTCAACACTAAAATAAAAGAACAAAATAGAGAGAAGGGACTGACACAAGACAAATTTGAGCCTGTGTTGGAGGCAGAACACAGTACCTGTATCTGTTTTGATGTAGACTGTATATTGACACTTTACTAGGAATTGGAGAGATGGCTATTAGCGAGAAGACTGAAATACCGTTAAGGATGGTATTTCACATAGAGAAAAGCCTTATGCGATTCCTATGATCACTGATAAGTTATCAGTAAAGACAGAACCTAGATATTCTCTATCAGTGTCAAAAGAAATTGTGAAAGCAGATAAATAAAATGCTAAATAAATAAATAAACAAATAGAATTGTAATTTTTTCCTCTTGGTAGAAAAGAGTTTTCTGATTATTAAATAAGTATTGGTTACAGATTTGAGTTTTGTTTTTGTATGTAGCTAGCCTGTAATAAGGAAATGTTGCCTATCTATTTTTTAGTTGAAAAAATACATCCCAAATAATTTCTTGCTATAATATAAAATATACTATTGTAGAATGTATAGAAATCAGGTTTTTTCAATGATTCTTAGTTTTGGTTCAGTACTTTTAGTGCACCAAACCCCATGATTCACATCTGCATCTTTATCGATTCTTTTCAATCGTGTCTCCCAGATGTTTTCCCTCAATCTGAAGTCAATAATTGAATATCTTATAACCTTCCCCCTTTATTACATAATCTCCATGTGAAATGTCTGCTGCTAGCCAGAAGTTGCAGAACTTAACAAAACTCAAGTAGGCCTCTCTACTTTTCTTATATTCCAGGAAATCAATTTTTTCATGCATCTGACATTGTTTGACAGGCTAAATTTTTCTACAGTTCATAATCTGGTCATGAAATACAATAATAACTCTGAGCTTAGAAAGTGCTAGTCATAAAATGCTTTGGAGAAAAGTATAGTATAAATTTCTTGTGATCAAGAATACTTAAGTGAAATAGCAAACATATAAACCTTTAGTCCACTTTCATACTCTAATGAAGGCTAAGATTTGTAGGTAACAGCAAGAAATCTGTTCCTTGGCTGATGGGCATGGTTAGGAAAAGCCCTAGTTCCTGCTGTTTCAATTACCTGAAGAATATATTTAAGGTATATTAAATATCCATCTCATTCTGATCATAACTATCTTGAAAATTTAATACTGTATTAATTATCCCTTGCTAAAAACTAATAAAAAGCATCAGAAAAATTATTATTATCACAGGAACTCAAAAGATCATCTAGTTCTAACCCTCCTGCTAAATCAGGTTCACCTAGATCAGGTCACACAGGAACATGTCCAGGTGAGTTTTGAATGTCTCCAGAGAAGAAGATTCCAAAGAGTTTTTCCTTATTTTTACCCAAAACCTCCTATGCTCCAGCTTGCACCCATTGCCCCTTTTCCTACCACTGGATGTCACTGAGAAGAGCTTGGCTCCATCCTTGAAGTGCTGGGGTCTGGGTCCTGAGTTGGAGTTGACCTATCGATGAGTCACAATCCAACAGTGTGTTCTGTTCCCCAAGTGGTTTAAGGCCCCAAAAGTAGAACCTGGCCCACCTGTGTGAGGCCCTGCCTTCCCCCAGGTGATAGTGGTTGGGGTGGTGGGTGAGGCTAGAGATATATCAACCAGGAACAGATCAGGTTGGAAAAAGCAACAAGGAGCTGATCAGTTGGAAGAGAGTTCCTATTGAGGTCAGTTGGAGGAGTTTCTTGTTGGGAGTGGCTTGCTGTGCTCTCTCAGTGATGTGTTCCCCCNCCTTTGCCATGTCTTAACTTTTCACAAATTAGTTAAGAATTCTGAAAAGACAAAGAATTTGTGGAATCCAAGGAAAAAGGAGAAGGAGACAACCATTTTACATACTAAGAAACAGAAGGAAATCAATAGTGTGTGAATCTGGATATGTGAAAAAGTATAATCTTATAGCAAGAAGACAACAGGAAAGGTAGGAATCAGGTTGCAGGTACACAAAAAGAAAAGTAAAACTCATTTGGAGTGAGCCTGTAGAGTTTGCTTGTTTGGTGTTTGGTATTTGGTATATGATTACTCTGAATTATCTCTATTCTGAGTCAAACAAGCTCAGATTTTTTTAAACAGAGGTCTTGGTTCAATAGTAAGAAAAGTCTTTATCTAGCTATTTTACACCATACCACTGATGAAAAAAGGCAGGATCAGAACTAGTGACAAGGAAATAGACCAAAGGGAATCAAACAACCAGAAATGATCAATTTAAAGAACCTGAGCAATGAGTCAAAATTAATTAACATAAATATGCTTTAAAATGTATACAGAGAATAAGAACAGATTATCAAATTTAAAAAATAAAAATTCCTACTGTTATATTCATGCATTTCACAAGACACAATGCAGAAAAATAAATTTTCCAGTTAATATTAATGTATAATAGGAAAACTGAAAATGGAAAGGGAAAACAAATTTAACCTCCAAATCAGCTAAGAGTATATAGGTGACCACATGAAAACCATTACAACTGGAAGTGGTTCAAAGGAGGATGATGCAGAAACATGTGACTCACCTTTGGAAATAAAACCTTAACATTTCAAATTTGAAAGGTTACTCTTTTTAACCTTTGAAAGTGTTCCCTTTAAAACTTTTAGATTGTAAATCAGTCACAGGTTTCAAAGGGAAAGGACTAGTCAACTACAAATTATGGTATGTCAATGGTGTCAGTATGCTAAATATGGAAATTATAATTCTTTTTAAGATAAGCCAACTGTCACAGCCTGATAGCATTAATGTTTTTAAAGGTAATAGTTATCTACTTACTGTAATTGAAGTAAAAAGAACTAATAAATACCATGGTTAAATTATATAACAGATATTGCTAGTGAAACAGCAGTCATCTCTGATACAACAAAGTTTGTTGCAACACATTTAAACCAAAACAATTCACTTTCTGTTGGTTTTGCTGCATAAATTTGAAAAATGTACAGCTGCAATGAGACAGCTAACTCTTTGCCATCCTAAATTTATCTTCAGTGCTTCTCAAATACTTGTTCAGCCTCCCCGTAAACTTATATAAACCTTTTTTTATCCACAGTTTCTTTGGCAAGGACTGCTACAGATCTGCTTCCTATAGTATGGAGAATCAGCAGCTTTTGATTATTCTGAATCAGGCTTCTAGTAGCTTTAAATGAAAGTCACTAGCTTAAGTAATGAAACAGAGTGAACAGCTCAACAGTTCCTCCATGCCCACTATCCCGCTAACAGATTTGTAGACTTTTGCTTCTATATGTTCTGCTTTCAGTTTATTATACAGCCTGTTTAGTCTGTTTCACAAACTCTTAATGACAGGTATTTTCCATTTATAATTGAAAATCAGTATTACAAAAGACAAAAAGGAAAAATCCCCAAATAACAATTGATGTATGCTGAAGTTATAAAAAAGTCCAACAATGTACCATGTTTTCATATGTCTTTTTCATTTTTGAAAAGTATTAAAATAAAAGCTATTAAAACCAGAAGTTATTACTTCTAATGTTTTAAAACTTAAGTTGAAATCAGGTGGACTGCTGACATTCAAAGAGGCTATTGTATAAGATAAATGCAGGCAGACTTGGGTCCTGAATTTTACTTTTTAAGCCAATTTGAGTAAAAAACAAGGACAATAGATACCCTAGCAGACTAATGACTCTGGGTTTTGAACTGAATTTGTCTAGCTGACTCATAAGCAACATGAGGAATGTTGGCTTACTACAGCATCATAATACATGGGAAATGGCAGCACTAATGGATACCAAAATGATAAACATAGCATTCTGTGGAGATAAATGCCTCGGAAGAAAACTTTAAAATCCTCTAATTAACAAGAAGTGTGATGTATTGCAATATGCTTAATTTTACATCGGAATATACTATATAAAGCACATCTATTGATTAACATAAATCCTGACTAACAGTTTGATATATGGATAATAATGATTTGTATTACACATTTACATTTTATATTGTTTCTATCACTGCATCCCATAATTAATAGTAATTCTCTCATTGGGGTATTAAAAAGAATGGTAAGTAGGAGGACAATTTGATTTCTGTACTGAGAAAGAATAATAACCTTGGAGACCTACTTTTCTACAAATGTTATCTTTAAAGATCACTTTAGCTGCTGGCAATAGGTTTATTGGTGTAAATGGATGTAATGTAAAAATGCAGTTTGACTAATTCTTCGTTTAGAGAAATGGTAGGTGGTAAATATTTTAAAATAGAGTAATTATTAGAGGGCAAGCACTGTGTGCAAATGATGTAGGCAGTGAAATATAAGGTCTCAGTTTTGTAAAAAAAATGTATTCATCAATACATGGGACTATGCACAATTTTAGCACTAGCTTTATGCAGAACTGTTGGCACAATCAGAGTCTAAGCATATGTTTCATACTTGCCTAGCATTCCTAGCTTGCTGCTTTGCATCTTAGAAACAAACAGGAATAATTTTTGCTTTGCAAACTAAAAATGCGTGATTTTTCACAAGATCTTGTATGTGCTCTGGTCTTTGTGCTCAGAATCACAGTCCAGGTGGTCCTATGAAGGTTATATTATATTCACAGGTGGATATAGATTCATAGAATTGTCAGGGTTGGAAGGGACCTTAAAGATCATCTAGTTTCAACCCCCATGCTGTGGACAGGGACACCTTCCACTAGACCAGGTTACTCAAAGCTCCATCCAGACTGTCCTTAAAAATTTCTAGGGAGGGGGGCTTCCACCACCTCGCTGGGCAACCAGTTCCAGTGTGTCCCCATCCTCATGGTGAAGAACTTCCTCCTAACGTCTAATCTGAATCTACCCACCTCTAGTTTTGATCCATTCCCCCAGTCCTACTACTACCTGACATCCTCAAAAGTCCTTCTCCAGCTTTCTTGTAGGCCCCCTTAAGATACTGCAAGGCCACAATAAGGTCCCCTCGGAGTCTTCTCTTCTCCAGACTGAATATATATCTTTATATGTATATGTAGTGGGTCTGTCTGAGCTGATTTTCCCAATATAGCCCTAATGCTGCAGTACTGGGAGCTAGAAGGGTGTTGATACCACACCCATGTTGTGACTGGCAGTGCTCAAACAGCACCAAGGCCCTTTCCAACATTCCCCCCAGTGGGATAGGAGGCAGGGGATGGGACAACAAGATCTTGGAGGGGATACAACCTGGACAGCCGACCTGAGCTGACTAATAGGATATTCCATCCCATATGACATCAGCTCAACTATAAAGGGAGAGGGAAGGAGGAGGACGGGGGAAACATTTGTTGGGAAGACTCTTGTCCTCCGAGCAACTGCTCAGCGTTCTGGAGCCCTGCTTCCTGGGACAGGCCCAACACAGCCTGTGAATGGGAAGGAGAGAATAACAGCTCTGTTGCTTTGGCTGCGCGCGCGCGTGGCCTTGATTTTTCTTTTTCTGCTGTTTATTAAAACTGCTTTTTATCGTAACCCACAGGTTCTTTCCATCTTATTCTCTCCCTGCTTGCCTTGCTGATGGAGGGTGGGGGAGGAGTGATAGAAAGGCTAGGGGTGGGCACCTGGCACCCAGCCAAGGTAAACCCACCACAGTATATATAACTTTTTAGCTTGGAGAACTATTTTTCATACCAGATTGTATTATGAGCTCATGGACATGAGCGGCAATAGAGTGAGGAGAAGAGTGAATATATAGGAGGTAAGAACAACACATTAAGGAAAAGTCAGAATTTCCTGAGCTGTTTCAGAGATTCATAGAATCGTTCGGTTTAGAGGGGGTCTTTAAAGGCCATCTAGTCCAACCCTCACTGCAATGAGCAGGGACATCTTCAACTAGATCAGGTTGCTCAGAGCCCCATGGACAACATGTTCCAGTGTTTTGTTGCTCTCATCATAAAAAAATTTCTTCCTTATATCTAGTCTAAATCTGCCCTCTCTTAGTTTAAAACCATTACCTCTTGTCCTGTCACAATGGGACCTGGTAAAAAGACTGTCCCCATCTTTCTTACAGGTCCTCTGCGCCAAAAGGCTGCAATTAGGTCTCCTTGGAGCCTTCTCTTCTCCAGGCTGAACAACCCTGACTCTCTCAGCCTTTCCTCATAGGAGAGATGGTCCAGCCTTCTGATCATTTTTGTGGTCTTCCTCTGGACCTGCCACAGCAGGTCCATGTCTTTGCTGTGCTGAGGAGTCCTGAGCCTGACAGAGTACTCCAGGTGGGGTCTTACCTACCAGAGTAGAGAGGGAGAATCGTCTTCCTTGACCTGCTGGTCATGCTTCTTTTGATGCAGCCCAGGATATGCTTGGCTTTTTGGGCTGCAGGTGCACATTGGTGGCTTGTGTCCAGCTTTTCATCCACCAGTACTTGCAAGCCCTTCTCCACAGGGCTGCTGTCAATCCCATCATCCCACAGCCTGCGTTGATACCAGGTGTTGCTCCAGCTTAGGTGCAGGACCTTGCACTTGGCCTTGTTGAACCTCATGGGCCCACTTCTCAAACTTGTCTAGGTGCCTCTGGATGGCATCCTGTTCCTCAGGTGTGTCAGCTGCATCACTCAGCATGGTGTTATCTAAAAAGGAGGCTTTTACTGGCTGAACAGCCTCAGCCTTTCCTCAAATTGAAGATGCTTCAGTACCTTCATTATTTTAGTGACCCTTTTCTGGCCTGATTCCAGCCCACCCATGTCTCTCTTGTACTGGGGAGTCCAGGCACAGACCAATACCTCTAAATAGGCCTCAACAGTACTGAGCAGAGGTGGAAGATCATATTACTCGACCTGCAGGCAACGCTCACCCTCATGAGGCCCAGGATGCTTTTGATCTTCTTTGTCAAAAGCACGTTGCTGGCTTGTTGCCAGCTTGTTGTTTACCAGGACACCCAACTCCTTTTCTGTAGAGATGTTTTCCAGCCAGTTGTCCTCTAGGATGTACTAGCACTTGCAGTTATTCTTCTGTAGGATCAGAACTTTTCATTTTCCTTTGTCATGTTACTGCTGGCCCAATTTCCGAGCCTGTCCAGGCAACAAGTTTATCTGGTATATATAACTTATTTCTCTTCTGCCAAAGCTATGTCTTCCTATCCACTGTCATCCATATATAAAAGGAATAAGTTCATTTCTTCCAGAAATAATTTGTTGTAAATTATTTATTCAAACATAAAAATTAAACACTGAATTACAAAAATCAGTTTAATTGTTCTAGAAAAAAAATTACATGGTGTTGACAGTCTGAATATCGAAAATATATTATTTACTTTCTGTAACATTACTTTAATCTTTAAAATTTTATTTAGAAATTTTAAAAAAATAGAAGCACAAGAGATTTTTTTATTTGAGATGAAGAAATTAGATTATACTGTAGTTCTTACGTGAAATGTACTAGGCTATCATGTCATCTGAAGTCTTCCTGAAGGGAAAAAAAACACCAAGATACGCTTAAAACATCTTTAAATGCTTTCTTTAACAAACTCTTTAAAAGCAATCCTAAAAAAGATTATAACAAGCTAAATTATGTCACATTTACATCTTACTATGAATTAAAAGTGACTGATAAGCACTAGTACTCACTAGACAGTGATAATCACTCATCTGAGCTTATCTTACAACCTATATGATAAAGTCTTCTAATACATCAACCAAATCAAAAATGTTCTATGATATATGCCTTTTAAAAATTGAAACACTAGATTTAAAACATTTGTAATGTATACATCTGGGGAAACATTTGCACCCAGTATTTAATATTATAAGCAAATAAGATTTCATTATAGATCTTGTTTAAATTCTGAAAAGGTATACTCTCATTTCAGTGTGCCAGAAATCTAAAATGTGCATTGAAATGAATCTTTGGGGCATATTTTTTTCCTAGACACCATCTATCAGTGAAGCTATTGGTTGAGCATGAAAGTTTCTTCAGATTTATATTACTTTAAGTTACAGGACAATTCAAATGTACATATTTATGGATAATGATAATAATTCAATTCTAATCACCCCAATTCTGAACTATCTTTATATAATTATAATCACATTTATTTTTCTTCCAATGTTTTCATTTGCCATTTAAAGTTCCACAACACATATTGGGTTTACTTGGTTAATGTTTCTTGGTTGGTTTTTTTGTGGATTTCTGGGGCTTTTGGGAGGTTGTTTTGGTTTGGTTTGTTATTGTCACTGTTCCAGTATTCCTTGAATTCAATTATTCCTTTTAAAATAAAATTGCGCTCACGTAAATATTTTACACACCACATTTCTAGCTTGAATACCTAGATTTTTAAACTCAACATTACTACTTCTAGCAATCTTTGTTTGTATGGGATGATACTTTCAGTAATCTTTATAAAACAATGACTATCAAAATTTTTGAGTAGGGATGCTTTGAAACTGATGGTATCTTGCTAAATAACAGTTTTGTTGAAAAGTTAAGGTGGAAAGTTAAGTGGAAACCAAACATTAAATAAAGAGAAAATCAGACACAATTTTCTGATGACTTAAATAGTTAAACTTATGCAATGGTCATTAGAAACTGGCAATTTTTTACACATATACATATATTCTAATAGGCTGTGCATGTGTACATTGGGTTTGGTTTTATCCTTCTGATTTTCTCCCCCATCCCTCTGTGTGAGAGAGTGAGTGGCTGTGTGGTGTTTAGCTGCCTACTGTGTTCCATCACACATAATGATTACTAGGAAGGACAATCACCATAAATGAACATCCTTGTTTGCTCTTTTTTTTCCCCCAGCTTTTATTTCAGAGTATGACATTATATGGCATGGGATATTCCTTTGGACAATTGAGGTCACCTGTCCCTGCCATGTTGCATCCCAGCTTCTTGTACAGCCCCAGCCTGCTTGCTTGTGGGTTCAAGTGAGAAACAGAAAAAGCCTTCATGCTGTGCAATCAACATAGCTATACAGGAACAGCCAAAACATCCTTCTGCTGTTAACACTGTTTTAGCCACAAATCCAAAACACAGCATCATAAAAGCTACTATGAAGAAAATTAACTCTGAGCCAAAACCAGTACGGTATCCTAAATTACATTTGATTTGTAGCTCATTTTTTGCTTTCTATATTCACTACTTAACAATTACAGGAGATCAGAGTAATTTGGATCTGTAGTAATAGCAGCATGGGAGCATATATCACCTAAACACCACCACTTCTAAAAGCAGAAATGCTTCCTGTCATTCTAAATGAAGTATGAATCAGATAATTCTAATCCTTATTAATAATTGCAAGGCAATCTGCTGCAACAAATATTACTGGGACAAAAACCTTCCCCTTCAACTAGAAGAATTAAAAAACACTCAAAACCATCAGCATATCCTTCTTCAAAGACAGCTTACTTAAAACATTATTTATCACCCTGCAGCCCATGCAGAGTTGCTCATGCAGGAGCTGATGTTTTCTTTCAGGAACTATGTCCCAGGAGGGACCTATGCTGAAGCAGTTCTTGATCAATTGCAGCCCTTGGGAAGGACCCACATTGGAGCACTTCTTGAAGGACAATATCCTCAAGGAGGGACCCCATGCTGGAGCAGAGAAAGAATGTAAAGTAGAAGGAGTGGCAGAGACAAGGTGTTATGAACTGACCGCAATGCCATTTCCATTTCCCTGGGCTGTTGGAGGCAGGGGTCAGGTAGAAGAGTCTGGAGTGAAGTTGAGCCTGGGAGGAAGAGAGGTGGGAGGAGGGGGAAAGTGTTTTTAATTTTGTTTTTATTTCTCACTGTCCAACACTGTTACAAATAACTGCCAATAAATTAATTCCTCTAAGTCTGTTTTTCCCATTTCCTTCTACAGAGGGATATGGGCAGGTTGGATCAGTCAGCTGAGGCAAAAGGTATGAGGTTCAAGAAGACCAAGTTCTGAGTCCTGCGTTTGGATCATAACAACCCCATGCAATGCTACAGGCTTGGGGGAGAGTAGCTGGGAAGCTGTCTGGCAGAAAAGGACTTGTGGGTATTGGTCAACAGCTAGCTGAATATGGGCTGGCAGTATGCCCAGGTGGCAAAAAGACCAATAGCAACCCAACTGCTATCAGAAATGATGTGGCCAGCAGCACTAGAGAAGAGATTGTCCCTCTGTACTTGGCACTGATGAGGTAACATCTCAAATACTGCATTCAATTTTGGGTTCCTCACTACAGAAAAGACATTGAGGTACTGAAACATATTGAAAGAAGACCAACAAAGCTGGTGAAGGATCTAGAGAGCAAGTCCTATGAGGACTGACTCAGGGGTCTGAGGGAGAGGCTGAGGGAACTGGGGTTTTCTAGTTGGAGAAAAGGAGGCTCAAGGGAGACCTTGTCACTCTCTACAACTACTTGAAAGGAGGTTGGAGAGAGGGGGGTGTCAGTCTCTTCTTCCAACTAACAAGCAATAGAACAAGAGGAAATAGCATAAAATTGTGCCAGTGGAGATTTAGACTGAACATTAGGAAAACTTTGTTCCCTGAAAGGGTTGTCAAACATTGGAACAGGTTGCCTATGGAAGTAGCGGTTTCACCATCCCTGGAGGTGTTTAAACAATGTGTAGATGTGGCACTTAGGGGACATTGTTTAGTGGTGAACTTGCAAGTGCTAATTAACAGTTGGACTCAATGATCTTAAAGATCTTTTTCAACCTAAATGATTCTATAATTCTATATTTTCTCCATGTCTCCTGTTGAGGGGGGTGAGAGTGGGAAAGCAGCTTAGTGGTTACCTGGCAGCCAGCCAAGGTCAACCCACACTGAGTATCTATGCAGCTCTTATTTTTTATGAGCAACTTAGTCATTTTGTAATCAGCTATACATAGATAAAAGCACAAGAATATTGTTGATTTGTGCTAATAGAAAGGCCTTTACAAGTACAGCTAGCAGGATAAGCAGCAAAGATGCTTGTAAAGCAGTCACTTAATTTACACAGATGTTCTGATTTGAATAGCTGTTTGTGAGTGTATAATCACCCCCAAATAGCCAGATTTCCTTCTAAGTATATATTTTTATTCTTAATTTGAAAGACAGTCAAAACCTACTTTCATCTTTGAAGACAGGTCGCCTGTCTTCATCTCTGACTATTTGCTGTCAACCTAGAGATAGGAATGTAGCATTCTGGAAAATATGATTAATGGTAAGAATGTAATTTCTTTTTATTTTGGCTCATTTGAAAATTAAATCAATCCAAAGAGCAGTACAACTGAGCAAAAGAAGAGACATACAAGAAGTCAGCTGATGAACCTTAACAGTAAAACTAGTAATTAAAAGAAAGAAAAATGCATGTTGACTGCAGGGCTCAAACTGTTGAATTTTTATTTTCACTAGGAAATAGGACATATTAGACAAATGTTTGCCATTATTGGTTTTGTCAGCATCTCATATGGTGCCTCACTCTGGTGTCAAAGCTTTGTTCTTGCCTCTGCTCCACTGGGTATCCAGTATAACATGCTGGACTCAGTTTCTGCAGTTATTAGATAGGCAAGTAGACAGCACATGTTCTCTCTGCTCAAATGACCATCTGACTTCACTTCTTTCAGACTCTGGGAAACACTTAATGTTATACTTTCCTACAGGGAACAAAAACAGTGGAATTAGGAAGCCATGAGAGCTATATTTCTCAAGAAGAAGATCTCATGGGGAAACATAAGGACAGAAAGAGATATACAAGACAAGAGGTGAAAACAGACAAAATGACTATGAAAGACAAAATGACTATCCAAATAGAAATGGGGCCAAAGATCTCATGGGAATGACAACATAATATTTCTTTACATATTGATTTCTTCTCTGTTACAGAACAATTTTAACACAGATATCAATCAAGATTTCAGATGTAAAAGTTCTTAAGTTATATAATACATGTAAAACATTTGAAAAACAATGCCCACAGGCAGAGCAGGCCACAGAAAGGATGAAGATTTATTAAAAAAACACAACAAAAATCACAAACATTTTTGCTGTCCAGTACTGAGCTCTTTGTTTCTGTATGAACTACATTGATTCACTGCTATCTCTGGCCAATTTCATGGTTCATTGTCCTTGCTAAAAGAAGATTGGTTCCAACTTCTTTGTTCTGTACAAAAGAAGTCTATCTTTCCAAAGATAACAAATGGCCATTAGCCCTTTCTGTGAATACAAACACCAAAGACACTGGCAGGTGCACTGTTGTGGAGCAATTAAAATCTGTTACAGTCATCCTCTAACAGAATGGTCAGTTGTTGCTAGATGTATATTTATTATCACTGTCAATTCTAGCTCTTTTAAGCAGATGATAAGCAGACTTAGCCCAAAAGCAAGCCAACATTATTTTATAGTTACTTTTCTGTCTGTTTCTATTCTATTATTACATCTTTTGCTACACAGTACATATTTTGGGATAGAGATAATGGTTGGTGTAGGGATAGCACCACATTCAGTTGTCTGAGACAGGGCAACCAAGTCATAACCATTATTATCATCATAGAACAGCATATTGTCAGGGACAGAGTGTCTGAAAGAGGTTCAGATATACCAGACAGAATTGAGGATCTTGGACTATTTTAAGAAATAGAAGAAAATGGAGAGACTACTGTTGCCTGGGAAATCCTTTTTTCTTTCTCATTCTTAAAAGAAACAGATAGATAGCATTACAAAATTGAAGTAAGATTGGAAAGAAGAAATGAGAGTAGTACCACCAAAGTGTGGACGTGAGAGGTACAGGAACCTACCTCCCCATATACATGTGTTCTTTCAATGAATAATCTGTTCCTTTCTGAGCAATTTGCATAGGAGTTTCCAACATGACCAACTCCCTTAAAATGATTAAGATGCAGCCCTGTCCAAAATCCTCATATGGCTTAACTATCTAATAAAGATGAAGACTAAGTGCCTGCTTTCCCTTCATCAATACAACACTGCCTTTTAAAAATGTGTACATGTAACATCAGCGACAGATGAATTCAATCAGAAAAAACAATGCAACACTGGGATTGTTTTTAAAAATTTTATTTTAAACAAGCCAAAGAGTGTAAATAGGAACATATGAATAAGAAAGAAGATGAAAAGATGGATGAACCACAGCACAGATAAAAAGTTTCAGACTTAATGTTTTCATTAACATAAAAAACCCAACCCAGTAGTCCATAAAATAAAATAAATATAGCAATTTTTTTTCTCATCTGTAAGGACATATCAGAGAAATTATCCTAAACAGTGAAGTGTATAATGTATTGTCTCTCTACTGCATAGTATTACAACCTAATATATTCCCTGTAAAAGCAAGATCTGTGCCTAAACCAATGAAAAATAATCCAGCCCACATGGATAATGTAGTTTCAGGTCCCTGAAAAGATTCAGGTCTTATCTAACAAAAGAAATGAAGACTAAGAGATTCTGGAAAGATAATTTGTGAGGAATACATAGTATGAGGAAAAGGAGCAGGTGACACAGCAGTTGGCACATTACTGAAAGAAATCTGGAAAAATGCTAGAATATGATAATCCCTTTCAGTTTGTAACTGGACTACTTATTCTGACTTTGTCCTCTTCCATGTAAATTCTTTTGCAAATCCTTAAAGACTTTATCTGTGTGTTTATATAAACAGTCCTCTAACATTGTTTGCACTATTTACTAGGGTGAACTAATTTCCTGGCTTAAAATTATAAATATATTATTATAACACCAATAAAATACTATTTTGTTAGTTGTGTAACAACAAAAAACAAAAAGTTCTGGAATGATCTCCCAGACTGCTCAGTACAAGCAAACAATCTACATTAATTTCAAATAGAGTTTAAAAAGCTTAGGAAAGAAACTGTATTAAAAAAAGTATTCTTTGGATTAGAAGTTAAGTTATCCAATATCTCACTATCATCAAAAGAATCTGTTGTTTTTAACAAACACATTGTTCTGGTGTTTTACAGTTTGGTCTTGTACTATAGCTTTTAATGTTGCTAAAGGAACAGGCAGCATTTCATGGCCTGTAATACATCACGTAGCTATGAACATCTTCACAATTATCATGTATTTTGTGTTGGATGCAATGGCAAAATTTACTGACAGTCCTGTTGTTCCCTTCCAGACCAAGGAATAGTTGCCACTTCCCTAAATTATATGGACTTGTCACCGTTTAAGGCTCAGGGCGAACCCCCATGGAGCAGAATTTGTTTCACCCCTCTTCCCCCTCCCCTCTTCCCTCCCAGGGGAGGAAGAAAAGTTGGAAACTGTGTGAGCAGCCTCACACAAAGTTGGAAATCAAGATTACAACTTTTAACAGGGAGTAACAAAAGGGATATCAAAGGAAGGGAAATATACAGAGGTAACAAGGGAAGGTATATATACAAATATATACAACACTAATCCTCGGCTCTTGCTGGATTCCTTCCGAGCCACGTGGAGTTGTAGCAGCCACAGAGCCATCCGGAGTCAGCAGCAATCCCAGCGAGGAAGGGGAGAGTGGAACTTCCTGTGTCCTTTTATAGTGTGTGGCAGGAAGGGGAGTGGAATAGCCGCTCCACCTGTCCCTCCCCTTCCCCAAACCTTAAACCACAACAGGACTGTTGTAGGTGGCCTCTTAGTCATCTCCAGCCTTCGTTTCTGTGACTTCCAAGGACATAAATGAATTTCAACAAAACAAAATTTTTGTTCTCATTCTACAGAATGCTTCTTTGTGCTATTTTCTTACATTTCCTTAACCATTAAAGACTCAGGACAATCCTTCATTACTTCTGAATAACATACAGAATACTGAGGCTTACACTAAATGAGATGTGTTAATTGAAAAAAAAGTGTCTGTGTCCAGTCTTGAAACTCACATACAAGTTTCTGTTGTATCAAACCCTACAGACATTACGCAGCCCACACATATTTTTCACTTCTTCCTGATCCAGATTGCACACCAACTGTACCCATCTGTTGTACAAAAAACAAAAGATACAAAACAGTTATGTCTTGACAAGTGAATTATTGAGCAATCAACATTTAAATGGTGCAATATAGTCTTCCCACTCAACTCTTCTTACTATACAGAATATTTCTAATGCATCCACAAGTGTGATTCAGTTAATGAATTTCAAATGTTTACTAACTACCATATTTATCTGTATTTGCCAGCAGTTTACTTTATAATAGGATTTTACTTTTTTTTCAGTAACACAAAACTTACTTTAGGTCTGCGAAGTACCAAAGTACAACTAGACTCAATTTTAAACAGGAGCTGTGTCATATAATCTTTAAGTATAAGCTATTAATGTTATTCAGGAAGTATCACAGCTTAGTGTTTAACACAATGCCTGTAAAATTCTATCATATAATGAATACAAAGCCAATATTGACTTACAGCTCATTGAGCTCATTGCTATTTGTCCATGGGTCATTGACAGTGAAACAATTTACATCTAATAAGATTGTGTTGAGAAACATATTTATATCAAAGAGTTTATTGTTACATTTTTATAGAAGATTTTAAAATTATATTGACTTTAAAGCAGCCTGTGTTAGGGAAATTTAGTTTAAAGGTAAAGTGGTATCCTCATCAGAATCTTATAGGGGAACGTCTTATTATGTAATACTGCATTCCTCTACAAAAAATGAAATCCACCTTTTAATCAATACTTTGTTTATTGACTAAATAAAGCATAAAACTGAATGGACTGCTGGTGAATGGCCTGGATGATGGAGTATATTTTACAGGACTTGCCTCTCACATATATTAAAGCAACCCCACAGAAGCCTAAAGTCCAGCGGTTCTCATTGGTTTCTCAAAGACCTTTATAAATCAAATTAGTGCACTAGACTAATACAATTTGTAAGTGCATCAGTGCTGTATTTCTAGTTGCAAAAGACATTTGTGTAAAGAAAACTTTAAGTATTTATTTATTTGATAGGATTTTAAATCACTACATAAAGTAAAGCTATTAGTTATCATACAGTTACATGCAAAACTTATCCCAAACTTCAGTAAGGTACAGAAACAGGCAAAGTTTATCTTCAAAGACTAATCCAGAAAAAAATGTAATGGCCTTAGGAAGTGAAAATTACTTATATATGTAGAAAGAAATTATAAGGTTATCTTAACTGTGAAAATATATTTTTTTTCAGTTTCACCATCTTTATATGAATCAATAATGCTCTGCTTTACTGATAGAGATGAGTCTAGTCTATGAACTGCAAAATCACAGCATGAAAAATACTTTAATCTTGAAAGCTGTGTTTTCAAACTTTGGAGGAGTAACAAAAGTTAAAGCTCTAGCAGTGAAAGGTAAAGTCTCACAGTAAAGCATTTCAGTACAAATGGAGTGACTCAGGCGACTGAGCCAGTACAAATGGAATTTGAAGAACAAACTTGACCATCCTATTTCTCTTCACAAAAACTAGTTATCTACAGAACTGCCTCACAATTTTTACCATAGAATTAATAAAGAAAAGTTTGTTGCTTTAAATAAAGACAAAATTACTTGTCCTTTCTTTTGCTGAATAATATTCTTGAGAAAATTAAATATCTTCTTAGTTAACAAATGCAAGACCTGAATTCAACTTTCTGAAATGTAGTTGCTCCACTTAGACAGTTAAATAAAATCCTTAATCTTACCCAGTATAAATTAAAATTGTATGTCTGGAACTAAGGTATGTCAGGAAATTGAATGTAGATGAGTTTTACTTTATGCTGGCTGTGTTTGACCAATTTTTAAGTGTAAACTCACATAACACATATAACACTTAAATACAGATTAAATGTATGTGTACTACCACCTTTTTCACCTCCTTTTCTTGAGTCAAGATGACCAAGAACTGTTGTCATACTAATTCCATGGAAAACTGTAAAGGCTGAAACTACAAAAATGTATTCTAAATAAAAGAAGTATTTAAACTTTTTTTGAATTTGTGGATTCTCAAAATTCTGTGAAAATGACTCAAAATTCATAGATCATAGAATCATAGAATGATTTGCGTTGGAAAGACTTCGAAGATCATCTAGTTCCAGCCCCCCCCTGCCATGGCAGGAACACCTCCCACAAGACCAGGTTGTGCAAAGCCCCATCCAACCTGTCCTTCAACACCTCCAGGGATTGAGCATCCACAGCTCCCCTGGGCAACCTGTTCCAGTGTCTCACCACCCTCAAAGTGAAGAATTTCCTCCTAATTTCCAATCTAAACCTACCTTCTAGATTCACTCATGGAATTTTCTCTGGAAAATAGGCATGGAATATGTCGATGGCTCTCTATTCCTGTACTTGTCCTCTATGGAGAAATAAAAATAACAATATAATTTGCCAAAATTTCAATGTCTTAAGCTTTCTCCCTCACTGGAATTTCCTTGTGTTTGTCCCCATTACAGTTTAAAGGGGTCCCTACTAGATGATTCCAGAAAACTAATGCTTTGACTGAATCCAAAGCCATCTTTTCCCGGTTCATCGTTTATTTTCAATCCCACACCTTGGTTGTTTACAATCAGGTATCTGAGGGGACAAAGTGATATCATCATTATTACATCTCCCAGTAGGTGGTTTAAGCACCTTATCGTAGCTGTCTCCCCACTGTCTGTGTAGCAGTCCAAAAAAGGATTTTAACCAACCACTAGTGTTTAAAAAAAAAGTCTGGCAGAAAATAAAAATCTCAATTTCTTGTTCCTTCTCCTGAGCCTTACAGAATAAAGTAACATCGGCATTCTTCACTGAAGCCCTCTTTTCAAGGTTTATTCTTACAGAGAAAATTCTCCCCTAAGCTAAAACTTGTCTCACAAATTTCCAGTCTGGATAGGAAGTTATTTGTTAAAATCAAACTGTCACTGCATATTAGAAGTGAGTGTATTGTTACTTTTTAAAAAATGCTCAAAACTCACATAACAGAAATATTTGCTTCAATATACTCCATACATGCAAGATCTCATTCTATGCTCTTCCATTTACATTTCTTACTTCAGGGACAAAAGTGTAGCATTTGCACCATGTTGTGTACCAGTCAAATGTTCCTGAACTAGATCATAAGATCTTTGCACACACATTTTCTCTTGACTTTATTCATACTACCTGAACCTTTCACAACTCACTAAAGTAATGAAAGTTTTCACAGTCTAACACTACTGGAGGATTTTCAAGTGTGCTCATTTCCACTGTTCTAGGAATTCATTTTACTTGATTCAGTCCATTCTTTAAAAAGAGATTAAAAAATGTTCATTCATACTCCAACACAAAGAATGAGTTAAGTGGAATTATTGCAGCACCAACTCTACTGCACACACAAATATCAGAGAAAAAGATAGGCATATTGATAAACCATAGTCATGCTTTACTTTATTTAACAGTGCAAAATTTGGCAACTCATGGTTGATAATAATATTTACATATTTAAACATAGTAATATATTATTAATTGTCTTTTTCTCAGGCACAGTGAAGTTTCCTCAACGGAAAAATCTATCTTGTTCTTTTTCTTTATTAACGTTAAGGTCTGATCACAGACAACAATTTGCAGAATCAGTACCTTTTTTACCATAATCCTTCTCGGTCTTCTCTCATTTCAAAATGCAGTTGTATTTGCTTTGAAAGTAGATCATGAATGTAATTAAACATTTCAATGAAAGTTGAAACTGCATAAAAGTAGAGTTTATGAAATTTATAACATTTGCTCCTATAAATATTATGTATTTCAATGTACTTCTATTTGTAATTTATAGTGACCTATGTATTTCTATTCTATTTTTTTTAATTCAAATATTTAAATATCTTTTATATTGATATTCTTTAAGATCTATATAGTTAGAAAAATTCTAAATTAGATGATATACACAAGGAAAACTGTGCTGCTTGTAAATATTTTAAGCTCTAAACTGGGTGATACTATTCTGTTTCTGGTCACAGATTTCAAAATCCAGCACTGGATTACACAATCCTAAATAACAAAACACTGACTTAAAAAAGGAAGATTTTTGTGCCTAATAAGTAATTTGAAAGATGAGATATGGCTGCTCTCCAAATCATCACTATATAGCGTTTCCTCTATATGAAATAACCGATGGACTCCTTACTAAATTGCCCAATGTTATAATTTGCCTATTACTTGTCATTTTGACTTAGAACTGATTTGTAATAGGCAGAACCAATTCAACTGAAGGACTTTTAATTATTAGCATAGTCTAAAGATTTGGTTGGGGTTTTCCTTTTTCTTGTATTCAGGTGGAAGGAAAGAATTTTTCACATTATCTAAAAAAATCTAATACATTTTAAGTAACTTATGGTGGGTAATGTAGAATTCTTATCTTTTGCCCTTCTTAAAAGTAGTTGAAATTTATTAATACTATTTTATACATACAGAGATTGTGACACAAAGTGGCTCATATGGAAAATGCACTGTAAAAATATAATTCTCACTCCCACTCCTGCTTACTGTATCACAGTACAGACATGCACTAAATAATGTCAAAATATCCGGTCAGCAGGATAATTTAAAATTCTTTAAATGATAATGATAAATGTTTTTAAATGATGACAGGCAGCTAACTTTTAAATCAAAAGTCACACTACTGAAATCAACAGAAAAGAAGTGCAGACGTTTTGCTTTTCACACATCACAGGAAAGACACAAGGCCCTCTAAAACCAATTAACGTTTTTTTTTTTTCGCATTAGCTTTAATGCAGATAAAATTATGAAATGTTCTAAAGTATGGAATTATGGTGAAATGACTGAGATCAAGACTTCTGAGTTTTCCTTAGGACATAATTCTCCATTGGTAAACTACTGACATAGAAACCTAACAGCTGAGGTTCCTCTCCCATGTGTAATTTTTATTGTACTCTCTCATTACGCTTTTCATTTGGGTTATACAAGGATTGGCACTAACTAAGTACAGTTTTCTCACCTCTAATTATCTTCTCCATCTTTCTGCTGTTAATGGTTTCTTTTCTGAACTGTATGTTAAAAATGTTTTGCTCAAGTTAGCTTTCAAAGGCTCAAATACAGGATGTGTGAAACCTGTTCAGATAGGCTATTTTACAGTCTGAAAGGATGCATTCTCTTCTGGAATATTTCCTTATAATTAGCCTATTCTTTCCTTTGTTCAAGATTATCCAGCTTAACCCTAAACAACCTCTCCTCTTTCCTACTGTCATGTTTATATCCTTCAATTACAAGCCAGTCTTGCTTCATTGATTATACTGAGGTTTCACAGTGCAGGTGCTGCAATGTAATGAAATCGCCCCCTATTCTGAAAATCCTCTGTGAATAACAAGTAACTGTAAGGTATGATCAAAATATTAATGGATTATTTCTTACAACACTCTTGGAGGTCAGTCAATAAATATTATCATTATCATTGTCATTTTATCAAAAGAAAAACTAAGGCACAGATATTTGTTCAGTTAATAATTTTAGATTATGTGAACGAGACCAGAATCTTCCCCCAAGATCTTCAGTTACTGGCTCAAAACAGTCACTGACATAGAAAAGTTGAGAACACTTATTCTGTAGCTAATTCACAGTCCATTTTATCATGCCGCCCCCAAAATGACTCACCAGCAATAAGCAACTTTCAAAGAGTAGGAAGAAGCAGAAAAAAGAGACACCAACAACCAATGTTGCTTTATCTTTTCAAAAACAGCTTCTATCAGAACATTTATGGACCATTCCAAAATAATACGAGATTTCTAAAATTGAGCAAGTGGAACAGGTTGGTTTTTTTGGTTGTTTCCATTTTTTGTTCTTATATATTCTTATTGCATTATGGAAAGTATAGAAAATGTAATTGAAATCATCTTTGGTTAGTGTGAAATATCTTATGAACTGACTCAAAGCAATTAAAAAGATTAAGTAGCATGCTTAGATCTACATAATCTGTTTATTTGTTTTCATTGTATTTCTGATCAAGGTTTTGAGGACAAACACTTTTCTCTTGAAGAACAATTGGTAGCTAGTTGTGGCAATTCAGTGTAGCCTAAATGATGCATATAGATAATGTCAGGAGAGGGCATTAAATTCAAGAATCTCCAAATTAGCCTTTTCAAAGCAGAATGGACTTTTTCATTTGTTTGCAAATTTAGGATTTTCTGTAAAATACTGTGCCACTATAGCACTTCATAAAACTACTTTATTGTTCCTAAAAATGAAAGCTTATATACACAGAGGTATTGAGGTAAAGCAGAAGACGAGGAAGTTAAGTAAGTGCAGTTGATATGCCAGAGGGACGGGATGCCATCCAGAGGGACCTGGATAGGCTGGAGAGGTAGGCCCAGATGAACATTATGAGGTTCAACAAAGCCAAGTACAGGGTCCTGCACCTGGGCTGGGGTAACCAGCACTATCAGTATAGGCTGGGAGAGGATATACTGGAGAGCAGTCCTGTGGAAAGGGACTTGGGGGTGCTGGTGGATGAAAAACTNTATTACTAGTATTTATATTTAAGCCCCAAAGTAGAAGGCCACAGCGATATGATCCTTTGCCATATGGTACTCCTGCTGCAAGTTTAATTGTGTAGGTCTATGTAACTGAGCTTTGTCTTGCATTGCATTGCAAATTACAGACTATGTAATCTTTATGCTTCACTAATAGGTGTGTTACATGCTGGATTGCCAAAAAACAGTTGTTATACTTCAAGCAAAATACTTCTAAGAAAACAGAGCTCACAGGATGGCTAGCCATATTCTTAATCATTTGTTACATTAAAACAGGTGAGTCTCAAAGGCAAGGGTATCAACCCAAACATACCAAGAAATTTAC